>JAQGBX010003173.1:0-18040 GCA_034698745.1 Megaphyllum sjaelandicum
ATGCTGGTACCAGGTTCCAATACATCACATAACCAGCATTGGTGGAACCATCATGCCCATCATGATGGTAACATGATGGTCAACAAACACTTTGGTGTTTTAACAAAAAAAACACATATTTGGGGCAGCTCACTGTTGGATGTACTCCATTGAGTGGCAAAAAAAGGACTCCCACATACTCCTGTGGTAGCAGACGAAGGATTGGTATGAAGTGCATGCCAAAAAACGCAAATTAGGGACGATGTAAAGAAGTGAAGAGAATTAATTGTATATTTACCATGAAAATGATAGGAAGCACCGAATCAGAAAGCAAGTGAAATGCTATCGGCCATTGCTAAGAAGAACGGAAGGTCCCGTAACAGCCAATTGCATGCGGTAGTGCAATCCGAAAAAGCCGCGAAAAGCCGAGACACGTGTCTGTGTACGTCATGAGGTGCCACACACACACACACATATATATATAACCACACACACACAAATACCCCAACACACAGCCATACAAGATGGACGCGATTTCTATTTTATATATATATAGATAAACATTTAATAATTGATATTCACGACTTGTGATCTTTTTGGTGTACTTTTTTTTAAATGACTATGGTTAATATACAACTTGTAGTATGTATGTGCTGCGGTGAATTAGCACTTTTGTAATATGGTAAATCAGCAAGTTTGTACTATGGTAAATTTATTATTTTTCTATTATGACCTATGTAGTATTTTTACTATAGTAAATTTGTACTTTCATATCACAGTAAAATTTAGCTTATTTGTAATACGGTAAATATAATACTCTTGTTACATAGCAAATATAATACTCTTGTTACATAGCAAATCTAGTACTTCGGTTACTTTAAGCAAATGTAGTACTTTTATACTAGAGTGTATCATGTACTTTTGTATTACAATAAAATTTAGCACTTTTTTGTACTACAGTAAATCTAGTACTATTGTTATATAGCAAATCTAGTACTTTTGATACGAAGGAAATTAGTACTTTTATACCAGAGTATATAGTACTTTTGCATTACAATAAAATTTAGTCCTTTTTGTACTACAGTAAATTTAGTACTTTTGTTACAGATAGCAAATCTAGTACTTTTATTCAAGAGTATACCATGTACTTTTATATTGCAGTAAAATTTAGCACTTTTGTACCACAGCAAATCTGGTACTTTTGTTACACAGCAAATCTAGTACCTTTGTTACAATCCTAAATTAATACTTTCAAACTGTAAAAATCTAGTACTTTTGTACTTTAATAAATCAAGTGCGTTACCGGTAATTTGTTCCTTCTGCCACATGCACGCATTTTTCTTTTCCACTAGTAATTAATACAAATAAAGGCGAGGATTCGGAATGTTGTGTGGACACCATAAATTACACGTTAATTAATGAAAGAAGCCTAAATAAACATACAGTCAAAGATAAATATGTGCGTAATTTTAAAAGAACTATGGCAAACTTTGACATTTAAGGACATCCCCACTCACTCTCTCCCATCTTCAATGGAATGTAAATAGGGTGTTAATATGACTTCCCTATTCTAGTTTAAAGGCACAACAAAGCAAAACTAAGTAGTTTAAAGTTTACGCTTAATGTATACGCATTTGCCGGAAGTGCAGTCAGAGAAGTTCTATCGCTTCCTGTTCCTCATCACCATCATAGGAGGTGCCCATTAAATCACATTCCTAAGTGACTCATTATTACTCTTTCGGGTATAAAAGGAGTTAATGCATTCTGACTGATGCATTCACCACCTAGTTTGCACCTCTTAATCCTGCAAATTTACAAATCTTTCATAGTAGTTCTTGCTGGACATTGCGCTAGAGGGCACATTAGTTATACAGTGTGTATCCAGTAATTGTTATTTCACTACACCAATATTGTACGAGCGTAGGTACTGTGGATGCTTCAGTCTTCAGTTTACTAACAATGTATTTTGTACAGTGGTCATTTCAATAAAATTAGAGCAAAGGTGGGGGTAAAAATCAGATCATGGAAAAATGGCCGAATTTTGACCATGAACGTCGTTTATGGGTGGTCTTTAATGTGTGAGCGAGTGTGTCGCGTCTTGGACATGTGACACGCTCTGGTCATCGACTCAAAAACAAAGGCGATTGTTGTCCATAATTATCTCCGTCATTCCAGCGTGGACAGCGTCAGGGGTCGCTGACCAACTGCCCACTGCCCGCTGCACGGACACCTCCGCCCGCCTCCCACGTGCGTGCCAGACAACAATTTCCATAAAAACCTTATCTTAAATCTCAATTTCAAGCTCAGCATTCCGTGTACGAATCAAACGACATCCAAAGTCAATGCAAAATAAAAATTAAACATCCAGGAAATGAGAGAAGTGACCCGTTAACGTCACCAGACCGACTCAGCATCACACGTATACCATCAACACGATTTTCGAATGCAATGACTTGATCGAAAATTTAGCACGAGTGCATATTGTCGACTTAGTTATGATGGAATTGATGTTGAAATTAACATGTGATGGCAATGGCGGACTGGCATACGGGATGTCAGCTTGCCCGATGGCAAGTGCGCACACTACGGCCCCCTTGCTAAACTAATATTGCCTACTATTATTTTTAGATCCAGTCCGCCACTGGTGGACGAGCTCGTAAATTCGGTGATGAAGTGGTGATTAGCTTATGATGATTGCGAATAATTGGTGATGAATGTGATGAATTCGTTATAAGATATCGAGCTGGCAATATGCAAGTGGTGAACTAGCTGCTGAGAAAAGTGTCCAACTGGTGATAAGAGTGAAGAACTAGAGGTGAGAGTGTTGAAGTGGTGATGAGAGTGTTGAACTGGTGATGATAGTGGTGAACTGGGGATGGATGTGATGAGAGTGACGAACTGGTGATGATAGAAACAGATGGGAGACTTGAATATATGGAGAGAATCGATATTGATGAGAATATCGAACTGGTGATGAGAGTGGTGAACCGATGATGAGAGCTGCGGAGAATCTATACCAGATGAAAGTGGTAAAAAGGTGATGACAGTTAACATTTTCCACTTTAAATGATAGCAGGTGACAATAATGATGAGCTAGCGAAGGAAGCAATGAGAGTGGTGATTTTATGAAGAGTTTGATGAGTTTACAGTAAACGTTTGATGGTGAAATTCTTGAACTGTTGATGGGAATGATGAGTCTGTATTGCGACTGATGCGCCATGTTTTCTGGTGTGATGAAAAGTTGCAATGATGAAAGTTATAAGTTAATTCTTTTGCAATGGATAATCATGACAATGCAATGAATGAACATCTGCCTGGGCTACTCATTCCATTTGAATTTACGACCTACATCCATTTCATTTTTTGTCAATGTGCGGAGATTTGAAACTGTGACGGACTTCCTGCAGAGATCAATTGTTGGTAGCACATCTCACAAGAGATCGTTTTGGCGAAAGGTTTCAATGCTCATCATTATCTTATTAAGAACGAAATGATCGCTTAATAGGGCTAAAAGGAAAGGTTAAGACGATTAAAGGGGGATCGGGCGCAACACCTCAGTGACCCCTTGGTTCAATGACCGTGATCCCTTCGACCACCGAGAGAAAGTGAACATTTTCTATTTTGGGTCGATGACTCGAACTCCCATCCCTCTTATAGCTCCGATCTTCCCATATTTTATTATTATTATTATTATTATTTTGTAGCCCTTCCGACCCCGAGGGCACTTGGCCTTTTCGCACCCCTCGCGAAAACATCCTGGAGGCATATGAATAGTATCGTCATGACAACAACCCAAGCGCTCGAGCCGCACATCTTTCAGAACTTTCAGAGCGCCCCTGGATATGAGATTTATGGGTATGTATTGAGAAAACGTCAGTGGATTAAGTGTTGGATAAATAAAAGCGTCCCATGTGACATATCTTGAAGATTTGCATATGCAAGTGTCGCCGTCTATATGCATGGAAACGGAATCAGGATTCACCAAGAAATTTCACATTCAACTTCCATGACTTTTCCAGGTTTTTAAACAATTCAACTTTACCATTAACATTGTCAAAATTAAAATATGACAACGTTATCCACGATTTTTCAAAATCGACACAGGACAATATTCAAATTTTTTTCAATGTTAATATAGAAAAAATTTACAAAACTATAGCATGAAGAAATTTTGAAAATTGTACAGTCATGTACGGAAAATGTCGAAAGTTTTGCAAATTTGTACTCTGAAAAGGTTAAGAATTTGAAAATTTATTCCTCAGACTATTACAAATGTTGAAAATTTCTCCTCGGAAACTGTTTAAATTTTTACAAATCTGTACTCAAAACAGTAGAAAATTTGCTGGAAAAGGTCGGAAAATCTTGCAAATTTACATCACAAAAAGTTGGAACATTTTGCAAATTTGTCCGAGGAAACTTAGTTTGAAAATTTTGAAAACTTGTAATCTGAAAATGTAGAAAATTTTCCACGTTTGTCTTCGGAAAACGTAGAAAATTTAGTAAGTTTGTACTCGGAAAACGTGAATAAGTTTGTACTCGGAAACTGTTAAATTTTTTGTAAATTTGTGCTGGAAAAGGTTGGATAATCGTGCAAATTTGTATTACAAAAAGTTTAAGAATTTTGAAAATTGTTTTGTCCTCGAAAACTGTTGAGAATTTTGCAAATTTGTATTATGAAAATTTTAAAAAGTTTGTAAATGGGCCCTGAAATAACCACGTATACTGTAAGCATTCATTTCAGATTGTGACAACATTAATACGTTTAAATTCCCTGATTTTTTTGAAAATAAGTCATTCTTCCCTGGCGTTTTGAAAATGAGTCATTCTTCCCTGACTTTTCCAGGTTTTCCAGGTCTGGGGGATTAACCCTGAATGATCCCTGGGAAATATCATGAAAGAAACCACATTGTGTTTCCACGAAGTCGTGTTCTCGACACGTGTTTCCACGAAGCCATGATTTTGACGCGTGTTTCCATGAAGTGGTATTTTTTGACTCGTATGTCCACGAAATTATCAAAGTCGTGTTGTTCCCAATACCAAAACATGTCCTTGACAAGAAGTTATAAACGTCACAACTTTTGAGCAGTATTCCCATGCTTCCACAAATTCATATTTTCTCCACACAAAAAAATCGATAATGTGCTTCAAACGAAAAGGCTGAAAAATTCCAAACTGATGGTGGATTTGATTGGGCCAAAAAATCTGCACTAGTGCAGGCTACAAGGTGAGGCATAAGTCTGATTCGCCATGACGTTCGTCTCCAGCTTCTTCATTACAAAATGGCGTCTTTTTTCTCGAGTCCTAATCCTGCATATCTTTTTTGCTCTTATTCTCGCACGGCTTATAAGAATTCTAAGTCGAGGAATAATTAGATGATTAACAACAACATTCCCATCATGCATCGTGCGTGCTTTTCTAATCATATTCGTCGTCGTTGTTTGTGTCTTTGCACTTTTCAGGAAGAGACTCGAATCGAGCAGAAGAAGCAGAAGTAGAAAAAAAAACCAAGAAAATACTAATGCTAATGATACCTTGTTTGGTAACGAGTCTAAAAAAAGTTGCAGGAATGCTGCGGGGAGGAAAGGAGGAGGGAAGTTCGCAAACGAGTTAAGGGGAAACCCCCTTAATACTTGAACTCATTAATGGGTTTACTCACATTTTAACAGACGTTCTTGCGGAGCTACCCCGTAGATCGTGACCTTGCCGAGTGAGGCGCCCCCTCGCGGTGCGTGGCTACGGATCGCAGCAACTGGACAAAAACTGGAAAAAAAAAAGAGAAAATAACATTTGCATTACTGAATAAATTATTTAATCGACAATCTAAGGTTCAGAATTGGTTCTAGATGAACGCTCGGTTGCCTCTGTTTACTAAAAATTGTTTACAAATTTGCTACAAAAAGCTGGTTTGGCCACCAGAACGAGGTGGATTTCGAGGGAGTTTCGACTTAATAAATCGCCAGTAAAGTTAAAAAATATTCTACTTTTTTCGTACATTTTTAACTTTGCATTTCTCATCCTTACAATTCTCGTTTGAACGTCATTATACATGCACTTTATACTATTTTTGCTGAAACGCAGGCACGAATCGCGTGGTCGTAATTCTGAGAAATTTCAGAAATGTCACTTTCTCGAGCAACTTAATCCGATTTTTGAACTATAAATCGAACGAAGAGTACTTCTTGTAAACATTACGATGAAACATGCTTTCAACGTCTGTGAAATATCCTCTTTTATGCGGTTTGGAGCAAAAGTTACTTTTTTTCCCCTTCGTAACATTATTGAAAAAAACGTTTCATAAGAAATTGAGAAAATTGAATGCTTCGATTTAAAGCTTGAAAAGAAGATTTTGTCCAAAATGGCAGAAATAAAGACGGAAAAAAAATATTTATTTGCCTCTGGAAATTCAGTATTCTTTTTATGTGAAATATACATGCAATGTATAACAAAATATTTTTGTACATTCTGGATCGGAACCATTTTTTTATGCAATATAGAACGAAGTGCTCTTTTTCTGCAGTCTATAGAACATTCCATTGATGCATTAAAACAAAACATTTAGCTTTATATCTTACATCACATTGTAGAGTAGAACAAACATCACATTCTAAGACAAGTCATATCACATTTTAAACAAATCAAGCTACAACAAAACAAAAAAATACATTCTAAAACAACCCATATCATATTCAAAGACAAACCATATCACATTTTCAGACAAACTATATCAAATATTAAACAAAACATCACATTCTAAAACAAAACACATCACATTCTAAAACAAACCATATCAAATTCTAACCCAATCCATATCAAATTCTAACCCAATCCATATAACATTCTAAAACAATTTATCATATTGTAACACAAAACATAACGAATTTTAGATTAAAACTTATCACAATCGATAACAAATATTTACAAATCACGACATCTCACATCCCACAATAAAATAAAAACTTGTATATCACATAGGCTACTATAGAACAAAACAATCCAGAACAAAATATATCTCGTTGAAAAATAAAAATTTATTCCAGAACAATATACAAATATCCAATTCCAGAACAAAACCTTATATTTTTAAGTTCTATAAAGACTACATTCTTTCTACATATAAATCGTCTTTCAGTCTGGTAAAATCTAGTCTTCTACTGAATCTACATACTGTGTCCACTACCCAAAATTGCCTCCAATTCCGAACCACAAGCTAAACCCTAATTCAATCAAGGATCTTTCAAATTTAGTTTGCAGTGGAAGCCATGCAAACGATGCTACTTTCGAGGCTTCCGGTACAAGTTTTTCAATCACTTGATCAGTTCGATGGTCAAAATAGGGATGATGGATCGGGTGAGACGAGTCCACCGCACTAGTAAATTGCATTTGTTCACCATTCATACAATTAAGTATTTATATAATAATTAAGGCCATGAATAATACCTGTTGCCCTCATATGCAAAAGTAAGCCCTAAATGTAAGGTAAACTGGTTATCTTTTCAGGAAAGTAGGGTTCAACATTTCCTTTGAAACACCACAGTGTTAAATGGTGTTTTATAATAATTTAATGCCCACAATTTTAACACTCTTGAACAAAAAAAAACCGTTTTCCCCATTCTTGAACAAACATCTTTTTCAAATTTTTGAACAAAACACCATCCTTTTCAAATTCTTGAGCTTAACACATTCTTCTCAGATATGGAATGCTAAATAAAAGTTCGAAATGTTAAGTAAAATGATCATTTTTCAAGAAAGATGGGATGGAACATTTCCTTTCAAACACCAGTGCTAGGATATGCAATGAATAGAATATCTGAGCCTTTCACATTCTTGAAAACCACATCATCTTTTTAACATTTTTTTTTCACAAAACATGACCTTTAAACATTCTTGGAAAAAAATCATCTTTACACATTATTGAACGAATCGCCATCTTTTCACATTTGGCCTCTTATGAAAAATCAAGCATTGAATCAAATATCCTAACAGTCCACATTCTTAAAAACCACAAAATCTTTTCAACATTCTTGAAAAGCACACCATGTATGTAACATTGTTGAAAACCACACCATCTTTTCTTAACATTCTTTCATAAAACACCATCTTTACAAATTGTTGAACAAACCAACTTTTCTCATTTGGCATCTTTTGCGAATTCAAGCATTGAATCGAATATCTGAGAATTTCACATTTTTGAAAACCACACCATCTTTTTTAGCATTCTTGAAAACCACACCGTTCATTCACAAAATACCATCTTTACAAATTCTTGAACGAAGCAACTTTTCTCATATGCCTTGAATCGAATATCTGAGCATTTCACATTCATGATAATCACACCATCTTTTTTAGCATTCTTGAAAAAAACATACCATCTTTTTTAACATTCTTTCGCAAAATGCCATCTTTACAAATTCTTGAACAAAACAACTTTTCTCATTTGGAATATTATGCAAAATGAAGCATTGAATCGAATATCTGAGCATTTCGCATTCTTGAAAACCACCAAATCTTTTCAACATTCTAAGACACCCCGTCGTTTTAACATTGTTGAAAAGAACACCATGTTTGTAACATTGTTGAAAACCACACCATCTTTTTTAACATTATTTCACAAGACACCATCTTTACAAATTCTTGAATAAACCAACTTTTCTCATTTGGCATATTATGCAAAATCAAGCATTCAATGGAATATCTGAGTATTTCACATTTTTTAAAACCACACCATCTTTCCTAGCATTCTTGAAAATCTCACCATCTTTTTTAACAATCTTTCACAAATCACAATCTTCACAAATTCTTGAACGAAGCAACGTTTCTCATATACAGTACCTTAAATCGAATATTTGAGCATTTCACATTCTTGAAAATCACACCATCTTTTTTAGCATTCTTGGAAACCATGCCATCATTTTTAACATTCTTTCACAAAATACCATCTTTACAAATTCTTGAATAAAACAACTTTTCTCATTTGGCATATTATGCAAAATCAAGCATTGAATCGAATATCTGAGCATTTCACATTCTTGAAAACCACAAAATCTTTTCAACATTCTTGATAAACACCCCATCGTTTTAACATTGCTGAAAAGCACACCATGTTTGTAACATTGTTGAAAACCACACCATCTTTTTTAACATTATTTCACAAGACACAATCTTCACAAATTCTTGAACGAAGTAACGTTTCTCATATGCCTTGAATCGAATATTTTAGCATTTCACATTCTTGAAAATCACACCATCTTTTTTAGCATTCTTGAAAACCATGCCATCATTTTTAACATTCTTTCACAAAATACCATCTTTACAAATTCTTGAATAAAACAACTTTTCTTATTTGGCATATTATGCAAAATCAAGCATTAAATCGAATATCTGAGCATTTCACATTCTTGAAAGCTACACCATCTTTTGAACAATGTTTCGCAAAACACCAACACCAAACCAACCACCATTCGCTCTTTACATCTTTACACATACCCTGAACCAAACCCCATCTTTTCACATTTGGCATCTTATGCAAAACCAAGCCCGAAGTGTCAAATAAAACGGTCGTTTTTTCAAGGAAAGAAGGGTTAAACATTTCATTTGAAACACAATGGTATTAGATAATGTTTTGAAACGAATACCGGAGCGTGATAATAATGCAAAAAAATGCAATTTTTTTAAGAGAACAAGGGCGTGAACCGTATCGTCAAAAGTCCATCGTATTGAAGATGTGAGGCAGTGTGGGGGTGGTGAGGAAAGTGAGGAATTCAAGGGGGTGGGGGAGAAGCCCACGTTATCTAAGAAAACAAATATTGGTCGAATAAACAACGAGGTAAAATGGCATTAAAATAGATGAAAGAGTAGAAGAGGCTTTTAATAGAGACACTCGGGTACAAATGGAGAGCACGGGTCATTAACCCACCTCCGAAATCCTCTCCTTCAACAAATACCGTAAATGCTGCCTATACGGTTGTTGAGTGGTAATGGTCGCACGCTAGAACGAGCGCCATAGAAAGTGAAAGGCCTTTCTTTCCGCTAGGGCGCGCACGTTCGGCCTTTCGGTAGCCTGACCTCAAAATCCCTTTCAAAAAGGTCACGCTTTTCCTGTGAAAATAGAACTGGAAGACCACGACTCTAGGGGTCGTCCATATACTGGATGGCACACGCGATGGGTCTGATGGGTGGCGAACACTGGCCTCTTTTGGCCAATTTTTGACTTAATTTTTAAGTATCGATCCTCATGCGCATGCGTCGTCCGATAATCAGGGAAACGAGAGAGTAACCATGGGCAAGGTTACTAGATAAATATAGGTTTATTGACTTGCATCTATTCTATGCTGCTTTTAAATATGATTTCCCATAAACTTGTGTTTCCACAAAGGACCAATAGATGGCGCCCATCTAAGCTGTGATCATAGGTGCTATACAGTAAACATCATCAAGAATTAGAATTCAAGTTATATGAATTTCTTGTAGTACGAACTCTATTCCAGTCCTAGGGTATGGATGAATCATGTCGTGACATATCAAAAACATGTTTCTAGATGAGTCCTAGAGATCTTTGCCATGATCGAAATCGCAAATGTTGAATATATTTAAACATTTGAAATTTGGACGTCTGTTTTATTGGTCAATACTTTTAAAAACACATTAGCTTGCAATTGATTCATTTTCATGTCTTTTAACTCAAAATCAACATTAACGCAACATGAAATTTAACAGAAGTATATTTGTGCGGTTCAACAAATCAGGACTGCGGTGGAACCTCATTAAGAAGAACTCGCTTTACACGAATTTTTAATAAGGTATGAACTCATTTCAACAAATGATGTGAATTTCTTCATTTAAGACGAATTCCTAATTCAAATATCACAAACTTTCGGCGTTTCAACGAACACAAAACTATGAAAAAAAAAAACAAAAAAAAAACGTAGGATATAACGGGGAATTCCCCAATACAAAGTTGCAGCACCTTCCCAATCATATTCGTGGGTAGGATTTCATTCCAAACTTCGAGGAAACTTCAGTTCTTATTGTTGATGACTTGAATGCAGGTGTTGACTGCATGACTTCTGATAATACGACTGCAACACCATGCACTGCCGCGCCACACTGTGAGGAGCGATCACAAAGTCGGTTTGAGGTACATTAATACGATGATATACGTCTATATAACCACAGTATCTCTGCGTTTTAATGCAGTAATGTAATTTCCTTTCAAATTTTGACTTGTTATCAAATGTTGCGCCAAGCCAGGCGCTCCAAAACTTTATCAAAAGAAGCTCTTGACGGACGTTTCGTGATAATGCGCGCAAGGCGGCCATTTTATTTTGTGGAACCATGTGCACGCAACGATATACCATTGCGGAGTTGATTAACTCTCTCGTCACCAATTTTTTTTATTCGCACCGCAGAACTGCAACTAACGTTCAACAGCTACCGGTTGTTCCTCTCCGGCAATTGTTCGCGTTTTTCAATTATATGCGAAAGCAGATTTTTTGGAATTCCAATCCGTTTTTCCCATACACATGAACTGAGTGGTTAGGATGCAATTCCACGTTTGGTCGGTAGGTGAGGGGTTAAGGGAGGGATGGGAGGCACCCGGCACCCCGAACTCAGAGCGGGTACCAACGTCCTTGCACCCGCTACGTCGCCACCAAGGTTGTTCCACTCGCCGATGCCAGACTCCCCCACCAGGTGGCGCTTCCTCGGACATTGCTATTGGCTGGGCTGAAGCTTTTCGATGAAAACCAACCATCCATCACTGCCACAGACGCCGGGGTCAAGAAAAACCACGACAGGTGGCGTCTCCAGTAACATTCCAAATGCTAACCGCAGCGATCATGGGCGCTACCAGTGAAAAAATCGGCCACTAGAGGCGTTCTGCGCGGCTTACTAAAGATCGTTGACTATTATAAGAATGTGAGAATATACAACCACCGTTTGATGGTGTGCCATCGATGGGATGCTATTTTGTCATCCACAAGAACACAAGAACATAATATTACAACCCATTGCCCAATGACAACCAGATGGCGCTGATCGTCGTTGATGCAGCCAGGGGTCAGCAGAAAGTCTAATAAAAAGTTGAAAAGTAGCCGAAATTTTTTGGAAAAAAAACTTGTTAATTAACGCAACAATTAGCGACCTCAACCTCCTATTTTGGTCAATAAAACCGTAGAACCTTGGGTTCGGAAATGTCTCCAGTGGCTCCACCTACGCTCGCCTCCTTAAGCAGTTTTAAGGCCTGTCCGTGAAACGTTTGCGAGGGTCAGAAAATCAACTCCCTTAAGGTCATTACATTAGCGGTAATTCCATGAACATGCCAGTTTCCAAGTAAAACAACAAAAATCTCGGACAGTTAGATTACAATTTATGCTCCGATTGCATGCAAAGCGTGCAATCCACGCTTTTTTTAAAAATATATATATTGTACCTCCTATATTCCTATAAGCATATACGATGCACAATTTATTTAATGGCTGTATCAAACTAAGTTTCAAAACTATGTACAGGTACATTGCATTAGCATTTCTAGAATTGTAATTGTAATGTAGGCCTATCGCACATGCACATGCATACATACATGTAATTTAATTTCTGCATAAATTCGATGGCATTTTCTCCATGTTGAGAATTCTTCGTTGAGAATATTTTAAATTTACAGGTCCTTAACTGATATGTTATTGAACAAGTTTTAATAGGTATGCTAAAGATGCAAGTTTAACAGTAATTATCATCTGTTATTTTAAGCAGAAAACTGTTCCAAACATATAAATGTAATTAATAAAAATAATATACTAATATATATTATTATACATGTATAAACAATGTAAAATATATAATTTTTTGATAAGATAATGTATATCCAGAATACATCACATTTGGGATAATTCTCTGCTTCATAAACTTTTAAGAAAAACTCCGCCAAATAAAAATGCTCGTTTAATATGGTATGGTTAGGATAACACATGTTAAAATTGCTTAGATTCTAACATACTCGTTTCTAAAATACTTTTAAATTACCAAAATTGTTTCATTTTTTTCAAAATTTAACATAACTTAACATAACATTAACGCACCATACATGCCAATATTTTTCAGAAAATATCTATTATTTATACATATAGATCGCAGTATTCTTTCCTTAAAATTGCATTTGAATCATAAAAAAACACTTAATTATTTACATACCCAATGAATAAATTGTATATGTTGTTGCATTATTTTTATATTTATTGTATATTTTTATGGAATCTATATTAATAAGATTACAGAGTTGTAAAACTATACATGTACATGTATACCATTTTTTAGTGTTTATGTCATTATTGAGAAATATTTTTCATTTCTCAATGGCAGTTTTTAATGTCTCATAAAAACAAGATAACGGCGGCCATCTTGAAACTCTTATTAAGTGCTGAAGAGGGAGATGAAGTGTGCCATTTGGCCAGACATTATGGCCGTGAAATGAGCCAGTTACGGAGCTAAAATGGCGTAGGTTAACACGCTAACGATGATCCATTCATCCTCAATCGTACTTTTGTGTCTTTTTTCAGCAAAAGTACTTTATTGGAAGAAAATGCATGCACGCCCCCTTGCGTGCGATGCTCGACAAGATCAGTTACTCGGGTTACATTCGCTTCTGTAACAACGACGATAGGCAAGCGCGACGGATCCAACAATGGGAAGGTCCCCCTAGCGGCTAGCGAATTGGCCCCTCCCACTTCCCGTTCCTTCCTGCAGGGAGGCACGCACTTCCGGTACGACGAAGCAGGGTGTCAGAAATCCTTGAGAGGAATTAACATTGGGTGTAACCTCGCATGCAAAAAAAAAAGGTGGGAAGTGGCGCCACCTGATTCCCAAAAAAGGGGTTCCCCCACGCGCGACCCCCAAAGTGACCTCGGCACCGGACACTGGACACCACCCAATGACCATTGCCGGACAGAAGTGGAGAGAACCCGACAAATAAGCGTTGTTATTTTTTCCACAAAATGACAATTGGGAATTTACCTATACAGTATATCAATAAATAAAAAGCGCCCTCTAGCTCGAATTATGCATTCAAGGAATTTTTTCCTTGCGAAAGTGGGTTAAAAACGACTATTAGATATGCAAGAAAAGGCACGCTTGCTTACTCGTCTAACTCAAGCAGTTTCTTAGTTCAATAGACGAGCAGGACATTTTTCATTTTTACGTATGATTTTCATACTTAATGTAGGCCTACTGTATTTAAGTTTATTTTCAGAATAGTTCAGATAATTTGTTCAAATTGGAATGTTCTTAAGAAAATTATGAAGAAGCTTTTCTTCATAATTTTCCACATGTTACAAATAAGTTCATGTCACTTTTAAAAGTTGATCAAACATATCGCACCAACGCTTCAAATGTGACACAACTCAACATTTTGTTTTCCATTTTGAGATAAAAACAATTAAGTTTTAATGCATTGCAAAAGAATATAATGCATAATAAAAAATGACAATTCATGCACTTATATCATTTAGCTGAAACTACGACAGGTCATTTTTACTGAATATAGCTCATTTTGCGTTAATTAACATCGTCTTAAACCAGAATGTGAAGATTTTTAAGATGTGTCGCTTCTGAAGCGGGGTTGCGATTTAGCTATATTACAGTTTTCCTTCAATAAAATTAGTTTGAAAACTAAGAAAAGTCCAGCTGATTCCAACTTAGGCAGTTTCCGTACAAACATTGAAAAATCAAGTGAATATATGGCTTAGTGAAAACAATTAAATTGAAACAATTAACAAATAAACAAAAAAAAAAATTATGGGACCCATGTCGAGAGAAGGGGGCAAGAAACCGAACTGAATGTCCTTAAAAATGGTTAAAAAATGACCACTTTGTTATTTTATTTTTTAAAATGAATCATTTCCTGAACAAACGCATTAAATGCTAATAATGTCCTCATATAGATTTAACTCAACGGCCGAATAACAACGCACAAAAGTCCATTGTCCTATTGTTTCTGAAAGAAGGAGTGAATGCGAAGTGTCAGAATCGACTTATATGTCTTAGATAAATTCAACATTTAAAGATTAAATTTAATTGATCGCAATCGAAATTCTTGCCGGGGCCAAACAATTAGGACGTCATTATAAAATGAGACAAAAAAGAGGGTAAAAAACCTTTCAAAGCGGACTGAAATCAACGACTTCAAAGACAATGTTTGCCAACATCGACATTTTACAGAAAAAAAACGGATTTTTTTTCTCCCCTCAAGGAATTTCATTATTTAGATAAAAAGCATAAAAAATAAGAGACGGACGTGAAATGTCTCTTTCTCATCACGTTTTCGGATGAAAAAAATTCACCCCCTGCCACAGTAATATAATGACGAACCCTTTGGCCTATAAAACAAATGAATTTAAAGACTGTAATTTGTAATAAAACCTAGAAAATCTAAGCTTAAAATAAATTATTAGATAAAAGTTCGTAAAACAAAAATGGCAATGACACCCAAAACTCTACATAACTAAGATGTTCCTGGTGCTCCAAAAACATACTTGGAATCATAAACTTTTTCAAGGACAGTATAATGAATGATATTGATTATTATTGATTATTCTCAATTTACTTTAATGAGTATTTTATTTTATTTTTCAGGAATTTATGATTTATGTAAAATATTATTTGTATTTTTTCAATAAGTATACATGTAAATGCATAAAAGATTGCCAACTATAAAATACAAAATAAAGTATGTTTTGAATATCATAGGAATATCATTACTAAAAATCGAAAATATTTCACACCAACATAATTTCCTATATGTCCCATGAGATATTTCTGTTCCGATAATTTATTAACAAACGAACATTTTCGCTAAACAAGCCAACAATTAAACAAACTTTTAATGTTTTTGTAGGAAAACAATTCTCGAAATAGGTTTTTTCAGCAATAAAATATCGCTCAATGCTTTTTTGTACAACTCTTCAGGCTTATCGAGCTATCATTTTTGACAACAATACAAAACTATCGCATAATACAGTAATATTTTTAGCAAAGCTATTTTTTTTCCAAATTTTGATCATTTTATGTTAATTCCAACCAAGGATGCTACAGTTATTTTTCACAAACTATTTAGCTACGTTACAATTCATGGGGATTTTTTAAGAGAAAACTACTTCTAATTGGCAAAAACATGTATTTTCAGCAAAGATGGTTTCCAAATTTTTATTCATGTTTATCTTAACCAAGGATACAACAATTTTTTTCAAACTATTTGAAGCAACGTGAAACTATCGTATAATTCGTTTAATTATTTTACAATGGGGAATTTTCCAAGAGAAACTTACTTCTAATTCGTAAAACAAAACAAAAAAACAGGAACAATATTACTTCCAGCAAGGCTGGTTTCCAAACTTTGATCATTTTACGTTTATATCAAACCAAACATCGCGGAATTTTTTCTCTCCATTCAATTCAATGCAATATCCCACAGCAAGCGCATACAGTATCACGTGTTGCAAGTACGAAATGTCAAAAACATCAAAAGCTTTGTCAAAATTCCATCTTCGACCAAGCCCTTGGCAATACGTTTCGTATTCCGCACCTTTACGTCTCATCCTGTACAGGTATCTCCAGTACCGGGTGTCCGATGAGTTCGCTGGCCACTACGTCTCACGGCGGGCCTTCCACTGATGCAAATCAGACGAAATGCATTCATCGCTGCTTCTGGCAACGCCGAGTGACGTCATTTCTCGGATCCCAATTTTTTTTTGTTTAGTAAATACTTGAGAAGTACAAAGAAGGTAAACGCGTATTGAGGTCGCCTCGCCATTGGCCGAGACGGGACAGGTCACGTGTACCTGAGTTCGGTGGCGCAGGTTCGTAGCGCTACAACGAAACAGGTGGGCGAAGAAGAAGTTTCGGGGCGAAAAGACGAGGTGGGCCTACGAAGAAAAGCGGACAGAGAGGAAATACTAAACCCAAAAAACAGACGAGCGGCGCCCGATGAGGCCACTGACATGCTGCTAACTCACCAAAATTACAGGTAAGTCCAATGGGATTTTTAGCCCCA
The DNA here is from genome assembly GCA_034698745.1 of Megaphyllum sjaelandicum. Classification (NCBI taxonomy): domain Eukaryota; kingdom Metazoa; phylum Arthropoda; class Diplopoda; order Julida; family Julidae; genus Megaphyllum; species Megaphyllum sjaelandicum. The sequence goes on from JAQGBX010003173.1 coordinate 17,018, forward strand.
AAACAAGCTTTTTGGAGAGTTTTGGGAGATGTTCCCGGGCGTATTCACTGGGTCCGTGCCGATTCCTCAGCGACAAAACACCGACCAATGTTCCCCGTTGTGCCACGAGAGGAACCCCGCGACCGGATATCGTAGATTTTAGCCCGAGTGTTGGACGCAGCATCCTGGGTCCTGCAGGTAACGGAAATGCTCACTCAGCCAAAGAGGTTCTGAGACCATTCGGTGTGCTTCGGTTAAATTGGTGTCGAAAACTTGGATTTTACGCTGAAAACGCTTGTGAAGACAGTGCCAGTGACAAGAAACAACCCAAAATGGTGAATTATTCCAAATAAAAACTATTGACTTAGTGGATACTTTCCACCGACAGCCGTGTTGTGAACACTTTAATAACGGGTTGACTTTAGAGAACACTTTTGTAAACACTTTTGTGTCGAATATACATTATCAACACAAAACTACATGGATTATTGTCCAAATCGCGGAGAATTTAACGGAAATCAGGTTCGGTGAACGCGTTGGGATGTAACAGTGCGCGAAAATCATCGATATTACAGCATAATGAACATTTCTGAACATTACGTAACAAAATGTGCTATAAAAACGAATGAAATGGGATGTGTTCCCATAAGTCCATTACCTGCAATGGTACAAGATTTCCGAAATAACCATGAAATGGATGTCTGAAATCATTCCACATCTGAATTACATGTATTTCAAACATGATAACATTCAAACATTCCGAGATTATTATTCTGATCAGGTATTGTTCAAACAGAACAATACTTTCGCAGTTTCGATTAATTTGTTTTCTCGTTCGATGTGCGATTTTCAATTTTTTCTTGTTTTCAAAAAATTAAACGAACAAAATTAAAGTTGTTGAAGCGTACAACTATGGCACAGCGATAATAAATATTGTTATTTTTAAAATGATTTTCAAATGATAATTTAAATTGATTCGTAAATATGATAATTTCAAATGATTTGAAAATTCTTGAGAACTTATAATTTAGGGTTTAGACGGCC
>JAQGBX010003174.1:0-18039 GCA_034698745.1 Megaphyllum sjaelandicum
TATACTAAACATGTTCAGTTTAGTACCCTCTACAACCCCTAAAATTATTGACTATTACTTTTGAAACACCCTGTATAGCTTAAATCCACGATTTTTTGCCTCGTCATCTGCAATTGAAAATTGAAAATTGGAAATTGCAGAAAACAAAAAGGTGCACAAAATGTGGCTGTGTCATACACGAGCATTATCAGCCCTGTTGTTTCTGAAGACCTACATTATATGATTTTTAATTTTAAAAAGAGTACCATTTTGGACCGTCCTTTTTATAATCTTGTTTTTGAAAGCAAGTATGGTTCAATGCTGATTTACATTCCTGGGAACGTTCACACGATGGTGATGTTTGCTGTTGTCTACATTTGTAGCCTTATTATCAGGCACTCTGAAAACGTTTCAAGCGTACGCCTGTGACGATGAACAGCTCAATATCAAATGCCCTCACCGGACCACCATCAGTGTCCAGTTTGCCCAGTACGGACGACAGGTGCCCAGCAATCAACTCTGCGCGCCCAAGACCACGCCCATCAGCCATGTTCCAGAAAGTGATAACGCCAGCTGTCTGGCTACTGGTTCTTTACAGGTAAGGACAGTACTCCATTCGCATGGTTTCCCATTGGCCGACTCCAGCATGATAATGTATCGAGAAATTATTGTTCCGAGACACCATATACCTCGTTGTTTGTTGTTGCTGCATGTTGGGTAAGGATTCTTGAAAAATCTCAGCGCCATCTATGTTGTATTCCGTGCAATTGATGCGCATGCAGGGTTTCCCATAGCAAAATGTTTCAAATTGAGATCGTTTGAAGTACTTATTTATTATTTTTGAATTTGGGGAAGTAAATTGGTCTACGAATCACCCTAGAGTATAGGGTTGACAATGCTGCAGATGCATTAGCGAAATGGCGTTAAAACTTTTGCCATAAAGGATTCGCAACAAGACGAAGGGAACAAGTTGTATTTTTAGAAACAAAAGTATGGCCAGTAATAATAATAAATCGCTAGAAGAACAGCTGGAAATATTGCCCTCATCATTCAAGAGCGACGAGTTTTCTTAACAGCAAATCAAAACAGACTAGAAAAACATAGTTTATAGGAATAGAGCAATTTGCAAGATTTCGTTGCATTTAAGTGAATCGATTAGTTATTTAGTAAGTTGCACGAAAACAAGAAACAAGTTCTATAAAACAACAAATGTATTTCGACATTGGATATTTATTTTAATGTAGGGTTTGCTCGGTTTCATCGAACATCCAGTAGTTTCGTTTTCTACTTTTCAATTACCCTCGAGCTAGAGTATTATTTATTAGCGTGTTTATCGTCAGAATATTTTCATTGATCTTTGCAAAGTGAACTGGAAATGAACCCGAAAGCTCATTAATAATGCACCCTGATAACAAATTCAAGCTGCTCTAAATTATCGCGACCACTTGATTTTCGAAATAAAACCAGCTCGATGTGATCGAGATTAAAACGAATTGCGACGTTAAATTGTTATTGCAAATTGAATGTCTGGTAACGGGAATCCCCCTTTGCCAAGTTTTCAACTGCACGCATCTATACATGTCTGTTATTTCCTTCGAATGGAATTGATTTCCTACTTTGACACTTGTTGGGTAACATTTTGGCACAAACTGTTGACACCTTGTCACTGTTTATCAGGTTATCTATCATTCTTCATCACGTAGTTCACCCTCCTCGACTTATTTCTCTTGTTCGTGAGGGAATCAAAAGAAGAAAGCGTCACAAGTATACTAATTCACGCTCCAGTTATTTTTGGAGCACTTCGGGGCCTCGGGTTTTTTAATTTTAAAACTTTCAATCAGCAGTCAAACCTAACCATCCTTGAACTGTTGAATATTTTTAGTTTTTTTTTCCACACTGGCCTGTAGCGTTGCCTGGATACGGATTTTGTAGCAAAATGGGCGAGAAATTGTTTGATCTTTCAAAAATGTGCGATGAATATGTTATCCAATTTCAAGGAAGGCTCATTTAAATATAGTGAAATTCAGTTTGCAGATTTTTCAGATACTCCTTCCTACACGTAATAGATTTAGGGGAATTGTGGAGCCGGAGAAAAAATTTCTCATTCTTCGTAGCCAAAAAAAAAAGCACTAGGTTTGCTATTATTTACTCCGACTGAGTAAGTACCTGTACGCACACAGTGGTTTTACAGGGTTCCCCCAGACCTGGAAAAGTCGGGGAAGAATGGTTTATTTTGAAAAAAGTCAGGGAAATTCAACGCAGTCATGACGATCCAAAATTAATAATTCTCTATAAGGTTAGCTCAGGGCCTATTTTTCAGAGTAGAAATTTGCAAACATTTTCCACATTTTCGGAGTACAGATTTGCAAAATTTTCCACGTTTTCCGAGTACAAATTCGCAAAATTTTCCACGTTTTCCGTGTAAAAATTTTCAAAATTCTCTAGGTTTTCAGAATACAAATTTTACACATTTTCCGAGGACAAAATTTCAAAATTTCCCACTTTTGCACATAGTTTTAGCATTTTTCCGAATACAGAATTTTCCCACTTTAAAAAATTTTCTTGCAATTTTTTTTTAAATTTTGAAAAAAAAAAAATGCTGTGTTAATTTTCAAAATTTTCGTTAGTAAATTAAAAAAGAAAAAATATTTTCCAGTGTCAATTTTTCACGTTGTCATTGGTCAGGGAAATGTTTTTAAAAGCTGGAAAAGTCAAGAAAGTTTAAAATGAAATTTCTGGGGGAATCCTGTAATGGCTTCAGTAGATTTTAGCTGCAAAACAAAAATTGAAATATTAACAATACAACAAATTATGGTTCTACATGTATTTCTTCGTGTTATCGTACTAAAGGTATATACGACGTACTTAGTAATATTGATTTCTACTTCAAATTTCTATAGTTAGTATTTGAGTTGTTTCAGTTCTACTTGTAATCAGCAAGCGAATTGTTTAAAATTTGTGAATGTTACTGAGGTAACTGAACCAGCTTACGTCATTTCCGGTCGGAGATTTCTCATAATCTTTGCAAAAAATACCACTGGATGCCCATCTTTGGTGTTTCCGTAGTACGGATCTGACTGTCACGAAACGACGCGTACGTCATAAGATTAGTAGTTAGCTGCATTACTAAGTTTAGTAATCATGCAAACAGTTGAAACCACCATGTAGTGACACGTGACAACAGAATTTGGGGAACGTACAATGTATTTTGGACTAAGCCGAGTCTATTTCCGGCCCCTCCCAGAATAGGACAAAATGAGGGTAGCTAACCGCGCGAAGAATAATCCGAAAGAATGAAAGTTTTCAGTTTGCTTCTCTTATTCTGCTCTCGAGTTCCTCGTTGGCGAAATAAAATGTTTTATATAGAATTCATAAAGTAATGAAAATGATTTCCTAGGCATTGGTTTCACGTACCGCGATGTTTATTTTCACTCCCAAGTCCTGTACATCCTTTGCCACACTTTTTTATTGCTTTTTCTGAACGTTTCCAAAAAAAAAAAATACAATTTTTTTTATTCGTATTATTGTCAGTTTGCATCCGAGTGAAAGAACACGATGCATTTTATGCACGCACGAAACGACCGAGTTTTCCTCAACTTAAAATTTTCAATTACTCGACGTTTAGCCATTGGATGGAGATGGTGAACTGGAGGCCCCTAGCGAGGAAAAGACTAATTGCACGTTGTCAATTAGCACGTTGCACCCGCTTCAAAAGGCATGCTACTAATTCAGATTCAGTTGTGAATTAGCAAGCTGATCACATCTACGGTGAATTTATTAAAGACGAGAAAAATCAATGAGTTTAGCCATACAGGGAGGGAGACTTTTATAATATACTAGCTGTGCCCGGCCACGCGTTGCTGTGGTTTAGTCTAATTCCTCTATGATACCTCCTTTCCCCCCCCCATATTATCTCTTCCAAGTCCCTATTTCCTGTCCCCTCCCCGCTATCATCCCTTCCAATTCTCTATTTCAGATCCACCTCCCCCGGTATCATCCCTTCCAAATCCCTATTTCAGTTCTTCCCCCCCCCTCCCCCGGTATCATCCCTTCCAATTCGATATTTCAGGTCCCCCTCCCCCCCGGTATCATTCCTTCCAAGTCCCTATTTCAGGCCCTCCCCTCCGGTAGCATCCCTGTTAAGTCCCTATTTTCGTCCCCTCCCCTTTGTATCATCTCTTCCAAAACCCTCAGATCCCCTCCCCCCCGTTATCATTCCTTCCAAGTCCCTATTTCCGCCCCTCCCCTTTGTATCATCTCTTCCAAAACCCTATTTCAGGTTCCCCCCCCCTCCTCGACAGTATGATCTCTTCCAAGTGATCCCTTTGTGCAGCCACGTGCACGCGTCACGTGGAATCGAGAAATCATTAGTACAGCGCGTGCTCCAATTTCTGCCAGGGTCGAATTGCATTGAAAAGCCAATGCGTAGAAATTTGAAAAATTTATTTAAAAAAAGTATAAGTCGGAAAACGGTTTTAATAACCCTATCATCTGCGCGGGAGGCGTAACAATAAGTCCAGAAAATTTCATGGCAATCGGATGAGTGGTTCAAGAGCGCATAAAGGACACACACAAATACATTCATTTTTATATATATAGATTATTATTATTTTTTTTTTAAAATTTGTAATTTTTTTGTTGAAAACGGGGGGAAACTTCGATTTTTTTGGTGAACATATTCGATTTGTTGGGGGGAAATTTTCCAATTTTTCGGAGGAAAACTAAAATTTTTTTGTGGGGGTGGGAAATTTCGGTTTTTTTCGGAGGACAATTAAAAATTTCGATTAAAAAAAATAAAATAACCAAAAATAACAATGGAAAAAAGTGATTTGTGTAATTTTAAAGTTTTCGTTTTTAATACCATACCAATTTAGTAACCTTCTATTTTTAAAAACTTTTTTTAGATCCATACTAGTTTTTGAAAACGCGAGTCGACTGTACGTATAAGCGCCGAAACAGATAATAGGGGTATTCAGACAGAAGCCAAATGCATCGTGAAATCAGACGTGTAAAACCAATGTAGGCCCACAATATTTACTGATTTTTAAACCCCAATAATCTCGTAGATTTTCAACACGTGACTTCATGGTTAACAAAATTTGTAAAGCTTTTGGCCGAGTATCCCTAATATTGATAGCATTCTTTTAGATTTATTCGCTTATGGACTGCGTTTCTCATTCTGCAAGCTTCCCACGCTATGTGGGGACAAGGCTGGCTACGCATGCGTTCTTGTGTGGGATTGGCTGACGTTCGTTTCTAAATCGATTCAATGGGACACGTTTTTTCTTTCGTTCCCATTTTTTTTTAAGAATAGATGCAAAATTTAGCATAGTTTGTTGTTGTAGGTGTAGAAACAACACCTTTCGCAAATTTCCTTTCGATGAGTGCAAAAGGTCTAAAAATGGATTTTTAATTTTGAAAAAGTTTGGCCATTTGGGAAAATTTTCACTTTTTCAAACTTTAAAATCCATTTTCGACCTTTTCCACTCAGGTTTTACCAGCGTCAAAAACGCCGAAAAACCACTGGAAAGCGGTACAAAAGGAGAAAACCCGAATGCAAAAAATTGAAATCCATTTATCGACCACTTCCACTCGTTTTTTTACAGTTTTTTTTGCGATTTTTGGAATCAGCGTTTTCAGACCCTTTGAACTCGGGAAAACGTGAAAAACTTTTCAAATTTGAACTCGGAAAAACGTGGAAAATTTTCCAAATTTGAATTCGAGATAACGTGGAAAATTTTGGCAAATTTAAACTCAAGAAAACGTGAAAATTTTGCAAATTAGGAGATAGTTAAATGAACGACAGTTCACCAAGATGAGATTCAAATTTATTCCATGACCTCCTCAAATTCCCTTACATTTCAGGTTTTTCCAGTCTGTGGGAACCCTGAAAGACGTCTGAAAACATGGAAATGTTTTTCCAAAAAATCTAAAAATATACAATTATCTGAAAATATTTTAAAACAAATGAAATCAATATAACATTTGATTAAAAACATTTAAGGAAAATTTTCACACAAAAATTAGCAAATAATGTGTGAAATTAAAATACTCAAAAAAAAAGTTCATATAGCTAAATTTGATGGAATATTCTACTTACCTTATCAATTTAGCAGTGTGAGAACAGTCAGATTTCCGCATGACAATTAACAAATCGTGAAAGTCTAACAAAAAATCAAGTGGAAAGTGCGTGTGCACATCTTGATTTCTGATTGACCTCAAAAAGCGACGTTTATTGCCAAGGACAACGAAATAATAGATGCTGCTTAATACTGATGTTTTTGATATGTTTGAGGTTTCCAATTCATTAAAAACATTTCCATTGATGAAGTCAGTAGAAATCAATCGTTATAAATGAAAAGCTGAATTTTCTACTAGCCAGTTTTCTTTCAGAAACAATTCTTTCAGCTTCCAGTGGAGTTTTTATTTCCATTTTATTTACAGGCAAATTAGAATTTTTTAAAATCAATCGCTAAATTTGGAAGATAATCAAAACAAGAACTCAATCAGTCCAACTTGAAAGGAACTTCAAATTCGAAATTTGTTCAAAAACATTTTTATTTAATCTCATTTGTTGTCAACATGTTAAGTTATTAAAATTAGTTCAAAAATAGACTTCAATAATGTAACAAATCAGATCAATGCTCTCCTATTAAGGCAGTTCAAGAAAGAGTTAGTGTTGTAGAGATCAAGAGATAGAAAATGAAATTGTCAATCACCTTATGTTAAAGGAATGTAGTAGACGACAGCTGAATAAAATGTGTGCAACTAACTCGATGCAGCAGCCTAAAGTAAACAAAATGACATGCAGTTTAGAAAACAAATAATAATAAATTTGACAGTCAGCTTAACTTTATTGAAAACAAATAATGGAAATAATTCAGAAGAATTCCAACTTTGTCAATGCCCCTTTTATAGCATCTTTAAATAATTAAAATATTATGCTAAATTAAGTCATTGCTACAAATTTATCAGAGCAAGTATCACATCTTTACCTATTTAAGCACACTATAATTTCCAGTGTTTGCAGAGTTAGTGCTGCTGCTGCAAATAATCAGGTTACAAGTTACTCAGAAGAAAAATCACAAAATGAAATTGGGCATCTCTTACAATTTGTGGTACTAAATGATTAAGTAAGTTTGTTTGCTTTCTCAAATACTATTATGTTAAGTATATTAGGTCCTAATATGAAATTAACAAGCTAACAGGATAGTGGTCTGTAGCTACAAGAAAACAAAAAACGACGTCTGATAAGGTAGGTATCGAGATGAGAAAGTGACAATATGCTGAACCAAGCAGCTTCCCATTACCATATAACATATTTCAGCATTCCAGTTTGAGAAAGTTTTAAACTTCCCTGAAAATTCACTAACCCTGCAACCACATAAAAAAGCCTCTTCACACCCAATAAATTAATTTTCAGTTCCCTTCAAAGGAAAAGCAAAAATAAGCCATTACCACTTGCAGCTGTATTTATGAAATGGTTTATCTCAGATAAACGTTTTTACCACTGTTCCCCATTTCTCTACGATATTGTACATACCGCTTTCTTAGCTGCTGCTCTAGATGCAGCTAATACAGTATTTTTCATGAGCATCGCCACTGTCATAGGTCCAACCCCACCTGGCACTGGAGTAATAAACGATGCTCTCTGCTTCACCTCTTCATAATTTACATCTCCAACCAATCTTTTTCCAGATTTCTTCGTTGCATCTAATTGGAATAGGGAAATTTTAAGTTCACGTTTTATAGAAGTGACTCACTGATAATGTATGTTTATATATTACTACATGTATTTCTATTTGTCAATAACAAATCTAAATGCCACTGCAACTTCCATTCGGACTAAATTCCAAATGAACAACTCAAAACTATTTTTCCCCATCCTTTTATCATTGTAAACAATATTTTTCCTACCGTCAATTGAATTGATTCCACAGTCTATAACTACTGCACCAGGTTTCACCCAGTCTCTTCTCACCATCTCAGGTCTACCAATAGCAACCACAAGAATGTCAGCTTCAGACACTACTTTGGGCAGGTCTTTCGTTTTTGAATGGCATGTGGTCACAGTGGCATGGCTCCACAAGAGCAAATCATGCATGGGTGCTCCAACGATCTTACTGCGTCCCAAAACAACTGCACGGCTACCTTCGATTGGAACACCTAAAGATTGCATTACAAAAAATTAAATCGCTTCACTTATCTATTAGCTTGTTCGTGAAAACTAGATTGAAATGAAACAAAAAAAAATTCCAGCTTGGCTTGTTTCGTGTAAATTTTGTTTTAAAGTTTCTCATTAATTTATATTTCTAAAGAGCACCACTTCCACTTACCTGTGCGTTTGATAAGTTCCATGCAACCATTTGGTGTGCAGGGAAGAAAACAATTTGTTAGTTCTCCACGTGCAACCTTTCCGGCATTTTCAGTATTTAGTCTGACAACAGAAAAAACAATAATGCCATGAGAATTTCTCAAATTAAATCTAGATGTTTTATAATTCTACTCACCCATCAACATCTTTTAAAGGTGAAACTGAATTCAAAGCAATAGTGCCATCTATTTGATGATCTGAATCTGGGGGCATCTAATCATTAAATAATGTTTTAATTACAAACAACATATGAGAGATACTATTAACAATAGACATTTTAGATTCCCTGTTTCAATTTTTTCATATTTCATTTCACAGTATAACACAGTGCAATGATTAAAACAATCTTTGCAGCAATAATAAGATGAAAATAATTAGGCTTAGCTTACCTGAAGAATAATACCATGAACGGCTTCATCCGCATTAAGTTTCCCAATTGCTTCAATAAGCTGCATTAAAATAATTATCTGTAAGCATTTCGAAATGACATATGAAGTTTTAACAAGGAAAAATGCATGTAAAACATTACTTGATCCTGTGTGGTTGATTTTGGTAATCTGATATGCTGAGGATTAATTCCAATTTCTTGTGCTGCTTTCATTTTCATTCGAATATATACATTTGAATCTTCGCGGTCCCCAACCTTAATTTTTAAAAACGTAAACAAAATAATTAGAAATGATGCTTTAAAAACATTAAAGCAATAAACTCGCACAGGGCGATAAGACTTGTGTTATGATACATAAATGCATCCCTTACAATTAATATAATAGGATTTAAATATTAAGATTATTTCAAGTGTCTGGTTGCAATGAGTCAGTTCCGTTAATAAAACTTGTGTTAAACTAGAAAAACGTGAGGACTCGTGTTGACACGTTTCTAATCTTGGTTGGTCTCAGCCCTTCAAATGTTGACTGCTTGTGAAATTAAAGTGTTGCATCAGAAGTTAAAATGTGGCCATTGCAACAACAAACACGTAAAATATTTAATTACACTCTGGACTAGAGATGAAGGTCGCACTTTAAATAGGCCTACGCAAAGCTGCATATTCTTGTAAATGATATAAATTACTACATGTACTAGTCTACTATTGTTAAGTACAGCATCATCTTGAAAAAGTTTTGATTATTGAGCAAATAACTGATTGCACCCACCACTGCACCATATCGCATCCCCTTTTCAGAAGTGACACAACTCAAACCTTCAATTTATCGGTATACAACAGTATTCAATCAAACTTAAGTAAAAGCACTTAATAAGTTTGATTAAATACTGCTGTATACCGATAAATTGAAGGTTTGAGTTGTGTCACTTCTGAAAAGGGGATGCAATACGTTGCAGTGATGGGTGCAATCAGAGTTATAAAAATTATATTTCAATAAAAACGACATCATCCTAAATTACCATAATTTCGGATAAATGACAGAATTGTCACTTAACACTCGCTTTAAATTATCTCAAAATGAAAAATGTCGTTGCACTTCTGAACAGTGTGCAACTGCAACACAATCTGATTTGACTTCTCAATCCATTACCCATTTTGATTTCATATCAAAGTAGAGATGGGCGAGCTGAACTTCCTTTGCGTTTTCCAGTCGAAACAGGTTATTTTGGTGCTGAAATGAGTTTGTGCAACTATTTCCGAGCTGTCGAAGTATGGAATTTCAATAATTTCAAGTCTGAAAAAATCTTGCTAGACTCAAATAACAACTAGCTTCAGGCCAGTCAATGGTAGAGCAAATTTTAATAAGAGTCAGTGAAACTGGAACAAATAAAACTCGCTAAACTTGACCCAACCCTTTAGTTCGACCAGCTCGTCCATCTCTATATCAATTATTTCCAGAACACATGATCGCATTTGCAGTTCACAAAAAATTAGCTGATGAAAAGTCAACGATTTTACAAGCTAAATTCACCAGAGAAAAACCGAAAATGGAAATGGAAAATCAGAAATTTTTCAGGGAAAAATTTAATTTTCCATTTTCGGTTTTTCTCTGGTGGGGACGGGGCTTTTGTTTTCCAAGAAGGACCAAGATTCGGCTCCTGAATTATCAGTGTAAAAAATACTCACTTGCACCACAGCTAATCCCGGCACAAATCCTGGATTATTCTCGACAAGTTTCTTTACTTCTTCGGTTAATTTGGCCTTCACATCTCTGCGATGAAAATGGAACTTATTATTTACAAACAATAACGTCACGTAAATAACTTTAAGGTCAAATGGTATATTGTTGTTCCACCCGGTATAACCACGTTGGCGACCTCATCTCGTAACGAAATGACCCGGTTTATATGAAACCTGAATAAAATCAAAAAGAAATGCTTACTTTGCCACTTCGGTGCCAGATAACACTTTAGCGCCTTCTTCACACGATGTTGCGGGCATTTTCAACTGAAAGAACAGACAAAATGGAAAGCTAGACCTCCTTTGGCTCTTATGGGTCAACACTCGAAATGACCTTTCGGGTTCCTTCAGCAACAATCAAGCAACACCACTGCGACGTCATCAGCCCAGAAGCCAAGGTCACTGTCCTTCCCTCCGAGCATTGCTGCCATCTGGCGAGAGTAGAGGCCATATAATGCTAATGACACCAAAAGGGGTCATCCATAAAGGACGTCTATGGAAATAAAGAAAAGCATTATCATCTAGCAAGCGTTTTATTATTATGATTATTTTGAAAAACAATCAGGAGAAAGCAAGAAAAATGTGTGCGCACTAAATTGAAATCCAAATAGACCGAACAAAACGAAAATGACTCGGAAATTATATACATTTGAGAAAGAAAAAGGTCGTTTTTGGATCGCCCCCCAAAAAAATTTGAGGGAAATTAAAAAAACATGTAGATGTAAAGGAGTTAACTCTGATGAGTTAGCAAAAAATCTCAAAAAAATAAGATAGTAGGAAAGTTCAACGTACCAGCAGTAACGTTGGTTTAGTGCGCTGCGGGCCAATTTTAAGCTCAAGGTTATTCGTATCTTGTTGCCATGGTTGGGTCAACGCACATCATGCAGAGTTTACTGAAATACTGTTATGATGGGCATCTATCGACAATTTAATTTAATGGTGGACTGGTGGTTGTCTAGATCGAATCAGAATGTGTTTTCTAAATAAATGCCAGCGGGAAAACGCGACTGAAAAGGCAACAGAAGCAAACTAAACAATCAATAGTAAATTTTAATTAAATTTCCCTACTAATAATTGAAACATTAAGAATGTACCGTGCTTTTGTATTCGTCGATCGTGATTGTCAAAACAGTCAGTCTTACAACATCATTTCCGTACAACGAACAGGAATCCATTTTAATTTAAATAGAAAATGTAAAACACATATTGTAGTCCCATGTTGGGAAGGTTTCAAGTTTTTAAAAAAATAGCGTCTGAAACGTACGTTGAATACATGTAAAGACGCGGCTAAATCATAAGTTGTAGAAGGCACATTTTACAAATAAGATGCAAACAACGTCGAAAGAAACAACGCCTATAACGAATTAATGAGAAAAATACAACAATTGACGTTTCTAATCGGGAACAAATATGGCGAAATTTTCAGCAGAAAATTAAAACTTTCTTCGCGCGATGGAGAAAGGGGGGAATGAATCGTGAAGCTTATAATATATAGCATGCATCTAAAAACAGAGTTTTCAATTCTAAAAAAAAAAGTTAATTATACATGTAGCGTCAATGCTTGGATGCGAATAATTTTAATTGCATGGATACGGTAATCTTGTAGCTCAATTCGGGCAACACATTCTCCACCATTGCAAGGGTGAAAGTTTTTGGAAATACAAATATATCATAACTTATCGGTTTTCATATTTATGCAGGCATAAAGGTGCTAAATAGGACATATCGGGTTTGAAATATTGACGATTTTTATAAGAATAGAGCATACGAGGAAAGTAAAATTTTGATGGGCTTTCTTGTAGCGTCACGTTTTACGTTGCATACACCTGCGCAGGTATGCATAGAGGTTTCAAACAAAGTTTCAAACATGTACATGTATAAAATTGCTGCATTTTAATTTTATGACTATGTATTTATCCTAAACTAATAATTTATCGTGCATTTTTAATGAGGGATTATTTTTGGCTATATTGTTATAGGGAGGATGCAATCATCGAAATGTTCATCATCGAACGCTTCAACGATACATCCATTTGCATTTTCTTAGCTTCATGAGATAGAGCAAAAATTTACGTCATGTGCCAGTTTTTTTTGTTGGATATTAAATAACAGCCTGAAGTAAAACGCGTTGTTTCATAACCAATCTTCTTTTAAAATGAAATGTATTCATGTACTCGAGTAAAACAAATTTTGCCATCGCACTATCGAATCTCTAAATTCATGCATTTTTTTAATCCTCATACAGAGTAGAACAGTTTTTTTACAAACACTTGTTAACAAGTTTTAATAAAAAAGAAAAAATATTAGATTGGAAAATGCGGAAATTAACAGCAATCAAGGCGACGTCATTTGACCGTCATTATTTTATGGGAATATGCATACACAGCGTGAGTAAAAAGTTCCCCCCAAATCAACAGAATGGGTGCAAATATTAAAAATTAGATATGGGGAACATATAGTATCCATTCTGTTGATTTTGGAGGAAGAGGGAGGGGGATTTGTTTTTTCAATGTACAATGTTCTTGAAAACGCCTCTTGTCTTATCCAGTCTGATATACTGTATGTGTCGAATACATAAAAAAATACTTAATTTTAATTTCTTTTATTTATTTTGATATTCCCTTGATTCTCGTCAATTTTTAACAAGAAATTATGAAAATAATTTTAAATTATTTTGCCAAATGAAAAATGCTTACTTAAAATTGAGTATTTTTTAAATTAAACATTTTTCATTCAGCACATATCAGACTGGAGAAAATGACATCACTGTACAACTTACATTACATGCTGTTTTCATGTTATAGCCTACAATTTTTTCAAAATATCTAAGTTTCGTCAACTTCAAATCTGTTTTTGTCAAAATGTTGAAGTTTCCCTTTACATCATCCCAAAAGGCAATTATAGCTCGGATTTCGTTTTTTCCAAACATCTCCTAATTAAACGCGCCGCTTCCCTTCGTTGAGCAACTAATTGAGGGATTTCAGCCTCGAAATTAAACCTGCCTCGCAAACTCTCCACACCTTCTATAATTAAATGCACATCCCCATTGTCTGATTCCAGTCTAATATAATAAACCATGTAGGAAGAAGAAAGGGTGCTTTGGCCAAGAAACCATGAAATTTATTATCCCCTTAATTAGCCAATGGGAGATAGCAGCAGCAGTACGAGCATTATCTCGCATGTTCTCTTTGTCAGTCATTAACTGATTAATTAGAAGTAAATCCTGGAGGAGTAGATGAGATGAAACCAACGATAACAGTTCATTTAAATGAAGAAAGAAAAAATTCGACAGCAAATGCTAATTGGTTAAACGTGCATTGGAAGCTCTTAATTGACAAGTATTATATACCGTCTTAAATGACCGACCAGATTGTTAATTATTTTGCAGTCGAAGGATTGTGCAATCGTGAATTGTACTTATTGATTAACACTTGTCAAGGATTCCAGCTCAAACATTATCAATGCCCTGCTCAAGCTCTGTCGTCAACGTATGGCGCCATGACATCGAAAGCTCAGAATTGGTCAATCAACATCGCACGAATGGGTGACCCCTCAGTTATCGATGAGGTTTAACGACTATGTAGACTATTATGAGTCGTAAAAACACCCTATTTCGTGTTGATATTGGTCGCAAAGTGCTAATGTGGATTATGATAACCCAATTTCTCATTAGCAGTGAAAGCTTAGCTTCAATGCGTAATGTTACGTTTTAGCAATTTCAGCATTTAACGACCACTATATATGCCACGTTCATTTTAATCATTTAGTAATAATGGTCTCAAAGCGCATAAAGAGTAGGGAATTACTCCTTTTAAAAGGGTCTATTAGTATTCCGATGTAAATGAACATTTTTCGAGGATAATTTTAGACAAAATATAATGCATTCCAATATACTTATACGACGTTTTCCACAGATAACAAAGGTAAATAACTACAGGGAATGCGAATTTCACATTCACAAATTTTGCCACGAAAAACCGAAGTTATTTTTAATTCGAAATTGATGCGTGTGAATTTTAAAAATAGGAAATTCACAATTCTTACTTAACACCACCGTCAACTGTAGAAAAACATTTCTCATTTTATGCCTAAAACTATCAACGCCGCAAATCCCATAGGGAACGGACAGCTGGTATATATACCCTCTTAAAGCGGAAATAATACGGTACAGCTTTACGTGGATTGGAATTGATCTCCGCTATTTTTGTTGAAATATAATATCCTAATATGGAGCTTTTATAAACATTGCACATTATAGAATATTCCTAGCGATTTCTCTTGCCAACGTCACGTTTGAGCAGTCCATGATAAACTTCGGGCAATGACAACAATGGTCAATCTAAAAGAGCGAAATGTCATTGGCTCCTTAACTGCTTGATTAAATTTTGGAAAATCGTTTCCATGGTCTTCTAATCGTTTCAATCAACAATTATGGCGCTCATTGCGTGCGTCCAGAGCTTAATCAAATGAAAAATTCCCTCATATATAATCGCTACCGTCCAGGGTATATCATCCTTGATTTTTAATCTGCATCGTACGAGGGTCATAATTGATCAGCTCGAGATGCAACAACTTCGAGCTAATTAAATTATATTCAGTCCTCCGCGTATTAGTTAATTAAGCGCTTATTAATTGGCGACGGTGGGGCCTACTTATTTACGCTGTATAAAGCGCAATATGAAGTAGCAAATATTGCAGTGCTCAAGTGCTTATACTGTACAGGCTAATTTAAATGCATTGGAAGACAGCGCATGGGCTGCTTTCTTGATACCAACTTTTATATGTTCGTGTGTATACACGTGTTTTTAGTATTTCAAACAACGGAAACGGTACGGGGGTAAACCTATAAGTTACAAAATCATTTCTCAACTTTTTTTTCCAAGTGGGCGCACGATGTCAATGAGAGGTGCTTGACCAAAGAAGCAAGCAGAAGCTTCTAAATGACATCACTCAAGAATTTCACAATCATGCCAATGAATGGAAAAATATAATTTAAACAAAATCGAACATACTCCTTCAAGAAGTATATAAGCGATGAAAACTTAATTTGTACGCTTTCTTAATTGAAATAATCTTCAAAAATTTGCGTCAAAACAAGTTTTTTTTTTAAGAAAAAATTAAAATGCCGATCAAGCTTAAAAAAAATATCGTTACATTTTTATTTGAAATGTATTCGAAATTGAAGTGAAAAGGGAAATTTCGAATAAAACTTTGATGTTACTACGATTACAACTAAATTCTTCATTTTCTACTCCAACAAAGTTTCGTCGCTCGTTTCTTTCGGTGCTGAGTGTCCATGCATAAAATAATTATAATTATTTTATGTTTTATGTTAAAGTGTATACACTTTAACATAAAACATATCAAATGAAGAAAAAAAAACTGCAACGACAACAAATTTACAATAATCACACATACATGTAAGCATGTTGTATTTGCAAATCTTTTCATTTGACACGTGATGGCTTCAAATTTAATTATTTTGCACACCCAGCATCATCTCAAGAAACGTGCCGGATTGCGCAGAAAATAACGAATTTGGTCAAAAAAATAATAATCTCGCAATATAATTTGAAATTTCTTTGAATTAAAGAAAATCAATGTCCCACCTCGACTAAACCCTGAACAAGCTGTTTTCTTGAATTCAGACCTTCGTTTCGTCAGGGGCGTATAGGAATGGATTTTTAATTGGGGCATCCAACCATTCGTTTAAACCCTGACCAGAGGTCAGCACTTAAAATTTCGGCTTTTTACCATGCAAGACGTACAATTCGCCATTCAATAAAACAAACATATAGTACATGCACGTATAAAGTAACGTATTTGATGGTGCAAACGCACATCTCAGATTTTTTACAGTAATGAAATAGTCAATGAACGATCATAAATGAATAAATACATGTAACATAAAAAAACATGCAGGGTCCTTATGATGGAAGCAGCATTTTTAAAGAGCATCGTAACTATCGCAGCTTCTAGAGGGCCGTTTCGTTGTCGTTCAACAAGAGTATCCTCAGAGTGTCCCCAGTGTCGTCGCTGGCGGTGTCGCTGTTCCGTTCCAGAATCCTCTGGATCTCGCGTTCGGTGCGCGAACGCTGCAGCGTCTCTATGGTCGAATAGGTCAGAGGTCGACTGACCTGGATGGCCACGTCGTAGTCGGGGGGTGGGTTTTCGACCGAGCCCCTTCTGGTGGGTGTTGCCTTGATGGGGCAACGGTGCGATGCTGTAGTGTTGGGGCTCTCCCAAAGAGCTAGAGGATGGTACAGAAGATGGCCGTTGTGTAGGGAAAGGCGAGTGACGGACGGTCGAAGGCCCCCCTGAAGGAGGCCCCGAGAGGGGAAGGGGGAAGCCCCGCGAGGAGGGCAAAATAAGGCCCAGGAATGACGGTGCACCTGGCTGCGGCCATGGGCTCCGCTCACGTCTGAAGGGTCAAGGTTCATGGAAGGCCTCGGCAAATGTGAACTACTGCGGGCACGAGACAAAGGCGAAGAATTGGCATTATTGACGGCGGGTGGCAAACCTGTGGGAGGGAATAAATAAAGGAAAGTCAGTGAAACCACGCAGTGTACATTGTACATCCCTAATCCGAAACTTTTTGAGCGCCGGCATATCGCCACAAGTGAAAAATTCCACTTCCATTTCAAAATTCCATTTCTACACGATCATGGTTCCATATACACAAACTATGTATCGATCATGAATACATTTATCAGAAACGTTGCATAGAAATATCCTCAGGATATTTGTCTAAGATGTGTATGAAACATACATCAATTTCGTGTTTAGACTTGGGTCCTATCTCCAGGACAATTGTATATACTGCATATGCAAAAATACGAAAACCTTAACTGGTCCCAAGCGATTTGCATAAGGGATACTCAATCCTCATACAGTATATGTTCCATATTATTACTCCTATCATCAAGTATACCGTATACTTAAATAGCAAAGGGCTTCTGCATGGGCAGTGACGGCCATTCGCTTTTATTTGTTCATTTCAGATATATTCAAATATGAAAATTTGAATCCATCAAGCATGAAATTGAGTGGAAAAGGTCAAAAAATGGATTTAAAAGTTTTTGTCGACTATTTTTGTTTTTCGAGTTTTTTACCTACTTCTAGTCGTTTTTCGGTATTTTTAATGCAATATTTGGAATCCTCACTATCAATTCTATCGATATACATAAAAATTATCTCAATTAGACAACATAAAATTTTCAAAAAAAATCAAAGGGTCAATTTTTCTGACCCTTCTCACTTGTGCCGAAAAAAAATGTTCTCCAAATCGTTCGATTTTGGTGTCATTCGAAGCGTCTCGAAACGCTGATTTTAAAAAACGCTTAAAAATAGCGAAAAAACGAGTGGAAAAGGTCAAAAAATGGATTTGAAAGTTTTTGTCGACTTTTTTTGTTTTTCGAGTTTTTTACCTACTTCTAGTCGTTTTTCGGTATTTTTAATGCGATATTTGGAATCCTCACTATCAGTTCTATCGATATACATAAAAATTATCTCAATTAGACAACATAAAATTTTCAAAAAAAATCAAAGGGTCAATTTTTCT
>JAQGBX010003175.1:0-18037 GCA_034698745.1 Megaphyllum sjaelandicum
TTTATTTTCGAGTAAAACATTTCTTTTGAATTGCCACTGTACATGTAGGTGAAGAAAAAAGGGTGATTAGAGTCTGCAGGGCACCAAGGGTCACGTGGGGTGATTTCGCATTCCTAAACGGGCACTTTAGGAAATGACGTCATTTAAAAACGACGCATGGCATGGCCCCTATGAGAAAATGACGTTTGAAAAAACCGGGCGCGACAAGTACGTTGTTGAGGCGCTTCATCTCCGAGACTTCTTCCAGGAAGTGACGTCGTGAAATGCATCGCGTCATCTCACGTGCATATAAAGGGAAAAAAACACGTGTTAGTAGCTAGTGCTTCGGACAGTTTATCTGAATTTGAATTGGAAGTAAATATGGCAGTTTATCAAGACGAAGTTGAAATAGAGGATTTTGAATATGACGAGGATATGGAAACTTATTATTATCCGTGTCCATGCGGCGATAGGTTCGAAATAACGAAGGTACGTATAGCTTCTGGCGTTTTCAGGCTGGTCACGAACCTGAATTTATTCGGTGTTATTTTAACATTTCTTGAAATGTAGGAGGATCTGGAAAACGGCGAAGAAGTTGCCACTTGTCCGAGCTGTTCCCTCATCGTCAAGGTGATATACGACCAGGTTGGTTCACGTGCTGCCCTCTGTGAAAAGAATAATGCAACAGCGGCAAATATTTAAAATTCAAATCATTGTTATCTTGAAATACACGTATTACGAATGTTGTTAATTTGAATGACTTTTTTTTTTGATTTCTAGGATGCTTTTTTGAAGTCGGAAACCAAGAGTGAAGAAACTGATACGAAGAAGCTGGAAATTGCTGGATGATTTAAATCATCGTATGAAATTATTTATTATTTAATTTTTATATATAGTTTTTGTTATATATAATGCATTTGCGGTTCGATAAATATTTTTATACTTGTTTTGGTGTGTTCAATTTTATCAATACTACGAATGGTCGTTATTCCTGCGTTTTAAAAAGATTGGTAAACACGTGACTTCACGACTGCCCAAGTACGATTTGTAAAGCTTCTTACTGATCATGGATTTGGTTATTTTCTTCATCCGTTGAAGTGCGAGCTAAATCACTGAACAAATCTTTGTGAGAAAAAGGATATCATCCTTGGAATTTTTTTATCATGTACATGTATGTATGTAATATTTGTTTTCAAAAGAACACTGGAGAAATTCAGGACGTTACAAGCATCAACATAAGAAAAACTTATAAACTTTTAAAAATCTGTAAAAATTTACCGTTAATATGCTCCAGTTTTTTGGTATTTTCTTTTTTGCCTCGTCTATTCCTGCAATGGTCACTTTTTTAAATGGTAGTTTTCTAAAAAAAACTGATATATATAGTCAATTAGTAATGGTATCAATTAAAAAGAAAATCTAAATTATCAGTGAATTAGTTTTTCAATGATTTCAAATCCCAGTTTGGGAATTGAAGCTCATAAACCAAGTTTGATGAAAACTGAGCTGAACAACTGAACAACAAAACATGATCGGTTCATTGATCAGCAAGTGCAGTACAATGTACAGATATCCTCATTTCTAGTTGATCTCTTTATTCTTGCGTAAATTAAATCCACCGATCACATAACGGAGAAGACCTAAAATTGACACCAAAATTAATCCACCGATTAAATTACGGTCGATCAAAAGAAGGCCAGTTAGTTCCATGCAAAAATGATGACTTACCTGGAAGCATTAATATTCTTACGTTCAAAATACAGCATGTTAGGTATTCTTTGCAAACGCCATACTGTTTGTCGAAGCGGTGTGATTTTCATAAAATACAATAAATGAAACAGATGGAGCACAAACATGTTCACAAGTATTCATTGTTTATTAAGGCTAACGATGAAGTCAGCTTCGGAAAGGAGAAATTAAACAGCATCTAATTATTTATATAAACTTTCATCCCTGCAAGGACACTTAATTTGTTAAAAAAAAAGGTCGCTCGGAGGGGATCGGAAAAAAATAGAAAGTCAGTTGGGAGAGGGACAATTTCGTGGCAGGTACACCTCGAAACTGTATTCAAATACATAATTATTACAATACAGCAGCAGCACATCGTTTATAACAATTTTTTACATATTTTATACTGTTATTTCGGTTTCACACCAAATATGATATACAGTAGTTAAATCGATAGCTCCCAAGGATAAAATCCGTAGCGACCATTTGGGCCTTCCTGTCCAGTCGAGCTTCTACGAGAGCCATCAGCCGATGTCTCTGAACATAACATGACAATGGCAAACCACCCAAACAGGAAAGCCCAAAACGGCCATCACGGCATCGCGATGAGGTTTTGTATAAATGATATTTTTCACATTTTCTGGGTACGAATTTCAGGGTGGAAAAACTTTCGCTCTACGACTAAATTTTAAGCAAAAAGTGGATGAGATGTGAGAATATATACACAAGTACAAAACACTGTCGCCGACAGCGAGTGGGGTCAATGATCGCACCGATAATCCTTATTTTTCACTTACAAAGAGTTCGGAAAACCTTAAAATACATTTTCGGGGCGATTCAACCGATGATCATCCCTATTTTTACTGTCACAATTCGAATAAGAAATCTGCGCTTAAATATATATATATATATGTATGTATATACACGCTGTACAATAACATCCGTAATCCAATGTACATTTTTTGTTTTCACCACTTGCCGAACGTACATTAACAGTTTGATTAATGCATTTGATATTCAGTACGCATTGTGCCGGGCACGATCAACCAATGCATAAGTTTTTAAGAGGAATTGCAACTAAAAATCAGGCCTATACTCGACGCGGGCCACAAAAATACAAAATAACGAAACGCCATTTAAGCAAACTGCCGCGGAGTTCATACCTCGTACTCGTTACATCTAGTTACGTAACAAGCATCTATCCACTAAATAAAAAAGTTAACATTTTGATATCTAACAGTTAAATGCTCGTAACAGGCTATGTTACCTGGGCAATTCCACGCACGTTTCCAGGAAGTACATAAACATTCGTCCAACGACAGTTTTGTCATTCGCCACAGAGGTAAATTGCTCATTCGGAGCATGAAAGCCGAGTTCTCTGGAATGTTAAACAAAATACGAGTATATGATCTGCCCAGGAAACGTTCATCGTTCAATGGCTAATGCCATTGGCAGGGCATTTCCAGTGGCAAAACTATGTTAGCAAGAGGATCCAATCCAGCGTTTCGTTGCCTCCTAACATGTAATGGAAAGTCACATTGGCCAAATGGCGAGCGAACCAGCATTTTGGAACCGGTTTGGATTACAACACGGTGCACAATCAGAAATTGAACAGAGTACGAGGCAAGAAACCCATGCGCGCAACATCAAAATATCGCGAGTATTTCAATTAAATAATCTTTCGTAATGAGCCACTATCTCCATTGATCGGTGCATCATACTGTGAGACCACTTCGGTCCTTACGCGTCAATAATACTTCTACATAGAGATTTAAAAAATAAATAAGGTAGCACGCGATTTAAAAGGTCAGAAAATAAAAACTTTGCATTTCGATGCACGCTTTCGTAGCAATACGAAATCATCTCACAGCTATCTACTTCCCGGCGTTCAGTGATGGCGAGGGTGCAATGGCTGAATAATAAAAACCTTAAATAAAATAAAATGACTCAGTTGGAAATGTATGTACAAGCAAACGAGGAAGAAAAAAGTGAATTAAAGTTATGCAACTGCCGATGAAAAGACACTTTAACGATTGAACATTTTATCAAACTTTCATCTAAATTGCATACCGTTTGAACGAGGCTTTCGTTTGCCTTTTTTTTTTTCAAAGATATTCAATAAATCATTGAAAAGGGATTTAAGGAATTGGGATTCAAATTTCCGGGAAATCAAACACGCGGTTTGTTTAAAATTAAAAAAAAGCCTGCATCACCAGAGTATTCCTAAAAATGAGAAATCTGAACAGAAATACAACTCTCTACGAGAGTGAAACGTCCTGTTCTGGGTTTGAATTTTCGATCAGAGTCACTGTTTTACGAGTCCGAACACCGTAAATAAGCTGCAGATTGGAATAAAAAGCAGGAATAAATTCGATAATTTTGAAGAAGAAAACAAAAACATTTCTCGGTAGACATTTTAAAAAAATGATACACATTTTAGGTGAATCATAAATGATACATATTTAAAGGGAAATTTTCAAGTTGCTCATCTCCCCACTCAAAAACAGAAAATTTCACTCGTAAAATTAAAATAACAATCCGGTGAAATATTCTTTGACATGATAAAATTAAAAAAACGATGCAAACAAACATCACTAATGTCGTTAAATAACAATTTAAATACATATACACCGTAGCTGTAGACAAATCAAAACTTAATTTTTTGGCAAATCTGAGCGACCAAAGGCCGTATCACACCGGGAACCTATTAAATGTCACGCATTAACGGGGATAAAATACCTAGTAAAAACTGGTGCGTATAAAACGAAATGATAGACTTCACCAAAGTCAAGGTGAAAAACGTTTGTTCAAAAATTAAAGTTTTCACATTATGGGGTAAAACAAAAAACCCGACTTATTCAACAATCATGGGTCACTTTCAATTGAAATTCATATCATAAAGCTTCGCGATTTATCATTCCCAAGAAACAAGAACAGAAAAATTAACGAAACAACTTTCGAGAAGAACGAGCGAGGCGATGGTTCTTCGTCTTTTCATCTTTTACCCAGAGAAAAATCCCCCATAAATGTATGCAATAAAAGCTATTTTTATCAGAACCCTGCAGTTTGCATAGAAAATGCCATGGGTGGGGAAGTGGAACATAATTCCACAGTTCAAGATTCTTGAACTACAGTTCAAGATTTCAGAATTATGATTTCAGATTAGAATTATAGAAAAATCTATAGAATTCAAGATTTTTGTAATTTTAAGAAATGTAACAGTATCTAACAAAATGAAACATCTTTAAGTGGTCGGAACAATAACGAATTTTAAACCCAACACACGACCAAGAAACACAAGTCAAATGGCGTTGAAACGTTGCACATAAATTTGACTTGTGTTTCTTGGTCGTGTTTAAAATTCGTTACAGTATCTAAAAAATTATTTGCATCGTTCTTTTCAATTTAAGACGATTCCAAAAAGTTATTTGCTTAAACACTAAATGCGTAAGCAAATAACCCAATTTTTATTGCTAATGTTCAAGACTCCTTTTCCCCTCTAAAATATAACACCAGAAGTAT
The DNA here is from genome assembly GCA_034698745.1 of Megaphyllum sjaelandicum. Taxonomy (NCBI): domain Eukaryota; kingdom Metazoa; phylum Arthropoda; class Diplopoda; order Julida; family Julidae; genus Megaphyllum; species Megaphyllum sjaelandicum. The sequence goes on from JAQGBX010003175.1 coordinate 5,227, forward strand.
TAATCACTAGATTTTTTAAATTTGTGATTATTATTTTTGCGAATTATTACCCATTATTGCATACATTTCCTTAAAACAGAAGGTCGGAAGACCAGCGAGAGAGCCCTCGCTCAACCTGCAAGCGCAGCGTCTTCAAATATTGGAAGTGATAGAATGTAAAGAGGTTGCACTAAGGTTGTAAATGAGGCTATAGACGAAAAATTTGCATGCATAAACTATACAAACAAAGCTCAGGTAAAATAGTTTCTAACAAACGAGCGATGTGATACGACCTTTGCTTAGCAATAACTGCAAATAACCAATCGCGTGGAAGGGGGCAATTGTGGTGCCATCGGTGCAGCTGCATCGTGATAGCAAATCGCCAATTGTACAGATATTTACAAACAAGATAGCACTTCTATAGCTTAAACTCGTTAACAAAAATAATAATATTGGCGAATGATGGTGTTTGGTGCGAATGAAATTATTGTCGCAATCAGAAAACAGCGCGGGAGTGCGTGCTGACAATTGTCAGGCTCGAGCGCCTCTTGTCATTTCTGAACATTTCATTTAGTGGTTTCATAGTCTTGAGTTCTCCTTGTTGGCGGAGACTGATTCTTCTAGGAAGCATTAATCTTGCGCCAGGCGATTTTAAAGTCAAAAACTAATAAAACTTGGTAGAATTTTCAGTTAGTCGGAAGCATCGGCAATTTTTGTCAGGGTTTAAAATTTCTAACCGCCTGTGCGCGTCTAAATTAGTCAGTAAATTTATTAGATGTAGCCCTTTGCGGAAGACAATTTAAGCCACCACACGCTGTCCTGAAGATGTACGTTCAGATGCACGGATGGTCCATGAAGGGACACCTGCCATATTTACGCAGGTACACAATTATCAGCAAAATATTTATCAAGAATATATCTTTCTAGGGCATTTTCACTCAACATGGATTTTGCATTATCGTGGAAAGCAATGAGCGATAATATCGGAAGAAGTTTAACAAGTTTTCTTATCGTCGGGAGAATTTGAAACTTAAAAAAAAGTGGGATGTGCTTTTTAAATGCAACGTTCAATGGATGGCAGTGCTGGCAATGACGGCACTCCCGAGGCTCCACTTTAAATAGCATTCACTGCCATCATTCAAGCGCATAAATAACTGAATAAAAGGATAATGTGTTTCGGTGTACATTAACGGGTCATTTATTGAACAGTGGAACATCTGAGTGCCAAGTTTTTGGGAGTGTTCTCACAAACTGCCAACAATCACCGTTTACGTGCATCAAACACATTCACAAAATAACCTATATATTAACTATGAATACATATTGCTGGCATCGATAGAATGGCAACAGGGTGACCGATTCTGAATTAATCACCGAAATTTGCCATTAAATAAATACCAAAAAGACAATTTCGGAAAAAAAAAACAAGAAAAAAAATAAATCAATAATTTACACTGGAATCGACTTTCACTGGTTAAAATTGGCAATCGAGAGTTTAAAATGGAGATGGATCCACTACCGATGGCCATTGTCCACGCTACACGTTGCTTCGGGCCATCTTTGATGGTCTTTCTCGTATTCCCACATCATTTATCCTAAGTCTCAAATAGCAAAACATAGCCCTGGTCAAAAAACCACTGTTCGTCTGCATTTTTTCGAAAATAACTTGCAACGTGTGCCCCAAAACAAGGACGGGAACAGCCCATACGTTTGTTTTTGCGATAATTTGCACAAAGTCACTACGGGGTTAGCCGTGAGACTTCACTGCATAGACATTCCTGCATTTATTTATAGTCACCAGTATTGCAATGCCAAGCTCCAATGTTACAAGAAATGAGGCGTATGTTCAGCTCGTTGCGTAAAAATGATCCATTTCTTATGCACTGCATGAATCGGAGGAATTGAAAACTTACTATCATTGAAAATCAATTTGTGAATGGTAAATGTAATAACGGTGAAGCGTTAAGAAATTACAGAAAACGTATGACGAGACATGCAAATTCATCTCTGGGTAGAAAGTAAAATCATATTTGTTTTATAGTTTTTGACCAGTTTACGAGTATTGGACATTGCACATGCCTTAGTGTTTGCTTCAGATCTTATAGGGTACTCATGTTCCTTTAGATCAATCTTAAGAAACGTCGCTTTAGATGATATGCTCAGGGATAAGACTACTGAAGCAAGATCACTAGCTTGTGGAGAGCTCAGGAAATAAGCTTCATTTCATGTTTCGATGGCAAACCGCACTTATCCTGGCCTAATTTTTTTCCGAGATAGTTATTAAACATCCTCTCCTCAGTCGATTATTGTACACACAACAGTGGAAACGAAACGTCCACCACAATGGTAAGAAGTCTGTATCTGATGATGTGACGCTCACAGATGCACGGAACGATAAAGATAAAAGATGAGAAAGGATAGGTTGCGACCACTGTTAAGAAGCATGCACGAACCAGATCCTGATATAAGTGAAGTCAGTCACGGCACTACGAGGATTACTTTTGCCTCCAATTTTGCATCCGCTTCTACGTTTTAATATTGAGGCAGTGCAGTCCGAGCATCACATATTTAACGATATCGCTCAGCGAACTGTGCAAAGTCAGTTTGCCGCATGCCTCATCCAAGTTCGTGAAAAAATCTGGAAATTAGTACGATTAAACAGTAATTAGAAATATTTACCCTTTTCACCTGTGTAATTGCTTATTTACAAACACCGAGCTTACACCAGCTTCAGAATTGCACCAAAGTAGACATTGGTGTTCCCAAAGCTGATATTGGTATATTTTCAAAGATATTCAAGATTATGAAAACTTATAGCTACCTTGGACGGGACCCCTCGTGATCAGTGCCACTGCCTGTTCCCAGAGTTCGTGGCTGGCTGACAAGTAACCGAGATTGTCGAGCTGTTTCTGCATGGCGGAATGTACATGCAACGGCACCTGAACCATCGTATGTTGATGCGTCTGATGGCTGTGGTTTACCGCTAGATTAGGATGGGTGGCCGACGGATTGAATGTGCTGTTGCTGACTTTGTTTTGCGTGCCAACTTCGGAGCTACTGTAGCCGCTGCTTACAGATTCCACCGAACCTACACTGCCAGCAGGTGATGGAAGAGGAGATAGAGGAGATGGGGTGCCCGTCGTCTTGTTCCACAAAATGGCCGGTACTACATTAGCGTTGGAAGGTGATGGCTGATGAGGTGAATTCATCTGCTGAGCGAGCGCTTGACCAGATGGACTCTGAAAAATATTCATTAACGTCCAACTCAATTAGTTTCCACTTTGCAACAAGGGAGAAACTTCACAATTGGCAGAAATTTGGTTACCTTTTGAAAGTCTATCACCGCTTTCGAGCAATCGTGAATGTCACCCTTTCTCATGTTGAACAATTTTAGACAAAGGATAGAGTTGTACCAAATGCTGCATTATAAAATGAATATTAAAAGAAAAAAGAAACATAAGAATGAGTATTTGGCAAAATCGGTCATGTCTAAAATCTATCGTGAAGATGTCTTACCCAAATACTACGATCTTCCTCTCAAGGCTGTTCAATTGTGCGACTGGAAACAACCGAAATTTAGCCGTAACGTGCCTGGATGAAATCAAATTGTTACCGTTAACAGATTGCTTCGAGTTGGAATAAGCAATAAGTTGTCAATGTTGCCACATTAAAACAAGTGCAACTTACGTTGCCATTTTTTGAGTACTCACCTAATTAAGTCTGTAGTGTTTTGGTACATTTTAAACGTTAACATTTCATTATGGTTCTCCCTCTCCATTGCCATTCCAGTCAAGATGAAATATGTCACAGCACGAAGGTACTTGAAGGCTTGCAGTGTTTTGTCAGTCTAAAAGATAGCAGACAGCAAATTGAAAAAAAAAAAAAAAAAAAAAAAAACCGGTTAACGCCTATGGAAATTTTGTGAAACAAATACAATTTTAAAAATGCTAAAAAGCACATCCGTATTCCTTACCTCTCGATCTGCTGCGTGTTTAAAGGTTTTTGCTTGGTTCAGGAGGAAACTATGGTGTGACCTGTTAAAAGTAAACAAATGCATTCAGGTTAAAATGAAAATTACGTGAACTCATTTAAAGTTTTAAATTTCAAAGAGGAATTTACCTCGATTCTACATCTACTCTGATCTTCTCGAGAATAGCTGTCAAGTCATTGGAATGTATTCCAGAAACTTTCAGTTCACCGGTAACGTCGCCGATGGGGGGTATCCTGTCATGATTGGTGTTTCGTTCTATACTTTCGCTGCTGGTCTTTGGTCCTTCCGCAGAAGTTGTCTAATCATGAAGAAAACGAGTCATATTAAACAGAGCGCTCTTTGAAATTTTTTCGGAGCTACCCTGAGATAAATGTTGGAGCAGATCTCCCTACCTGACTAGTTGGCACGGAGTCATGTTTTCGCCGCTTCATGTCTTGTTCTCGGCAGCTGTCCTGCTCTTTAGAGCGAAATTTAGGGTCTTTGGGCCTCGGCACCGAATTGCACGAATTCTGAGATGGTCCAGCGACTAGCTCTGCATATGGTTTGCCAACATTTTGAGTTTTGCTGATGCTGTTGCTTCTACTGCGTACAGGACTCTTGGGCTTGCTGTTCTCTTTTTCCAACGGTCGACATCGTTCGACTTCAACTTCACTTTTGGACTGCGATTTGACTTGTAACTGAGCATCCTTATCTCTGTAGATAGGCATAGCAATTTTAATTTAAAAAAAAACAATTAAGCTATCACAATGGACCCTTTCACTAATCAGATCCTCTCACGGATTTCTGATTAACTAGCCTTACTACTTGTTACGCCTCTCTGGCTCCCAGCCCTGTATAAAATGGTGCTTTCAGCACATAGATAAGTTGCACATGACATACATGTAGCCAGCATGTGCTGTCTTCACGTGAAAGCTAGCTATACACTATAATGTACAGTGTATAGATAGATTTCACGTGCAGACAGCACATTCTGACTACGTCATGTGCAACTTATCTATGCGCTGCAAGTGCCGTTTTATACAGGGCTGGGAGCCACAGCCACAGCTAGTTAATCAGAAATCCGCAAGAGGATCTGATTAGTGAAAGATTCCATTGGAAATTGTGACAACGATGCACTAATGTTCAAAAGTGGGGAAAATATCGCACCTCTGTGCTTTTGGCTTTTCCTTTTTATCAGTAGATTCCTTAGGAGTTTTTGATTTTTCTCTTGGTACGGATGGAGACGAAATGCTTTTCTTTTTATCCAGCAAAGGCGATTCCCCGTGACTCTTTGAACTCTTGGAGGCTGCGGTGTTTTCAGTTTTATGTCCAGCTTTTAAAACTTTAACTGAAGACAATGGAGTAGTTGACGTTTCCTTAGCCCTGTGTAAATTCAAATAGAAATTACATTTCTTTTTTTACAAAACCTCAAAGCAAAGTCTGCAACAACTTTCAAGTTGGACGAATACCGAGCTAAGTTAATTTTTCATTGACATTAATTTGTTAAAAGCTGCACGAAACTTCCAAAAGATATGACATTGTAGAGAATATAACGACGTAGAAAAGGACAACTTCTGTAATGTGCTCCAGTGTTCTGGAAAAAGCTTCCCAAAATTTCCATTATTTTATTAAAATAAGTCAGTCATTATTATACCCTAAGCCAGCAATGTTAAACGAGCTAATATGTTTAATCATATGAGCGTTGGTTAGAATGGTAGTTGAGTGGAATATTGTTAACCTCACATTTCAGGAGACATAGGTTGGTTATTGTGCCTTTAGTTTTCCAACTTAGGCAGGAAATTGCATCTTGTAACACTATAGTCTAACTAACAATGATCGGTTCTGGTCACCTTCCGGCATTTTTAATAAAAGGCGACTATTTGCGTTCTCGGGTGCATTTTAAGAATTCTTCAGCAAGTCGTTTGTAACAAAAAAAATTATCTATTATAGAAAATCGCCCTATATATGGTCACAACATTCCTCCCCACGCCTTCCAAAAAAACAAAAAGATTAAAGAAACAGCGGTTGTCATGACACCTTTATGGTCCACTGAAAAAAAAAATCGTTCTTATAGGATTTTTGAAAGAAATAATTAAATATTTTTCACTAAACTGTTGTGTGATTTCAATCCCTTGATATCCCAAAATCACCAGAAAAATGTAAAAACTACAGAAAAATTACTCGAATGATATTATCACAAGTAAAAGGCATATTCATAGTTGTTACTTTTTAAATAAATTTCAGAAGATTCACGCCATAGTAGTCGAAATAGTATTCATTCCCATCGAAAATGTTCATTTAAAAATGAATATTTGAGTCTTCTTACCTGTGCTCTTTCTTCGATTGCCCTTCGTTAAGTTTTGCTTGGGCCGATTCTTTCTTGGAAGAGAGGGAAGAAGACGAAGGCTGAGTTGATGATGATGATGTCTTCATTTTTTTCTTCTCACTCTTTCTCGAATCACTTTCTTCAAGAGGCCTTTTCACTGCCTTGGTCTCTGGCGTGGCAGAACGTGACTTATCCATCTTTGCAGCGACTATTTTCTTGTCACCAACTGGCTTCGGGGTCTTGCTAGGCTCAACTGGCATTGACTTGAGTTTGCCTTTGGGCGCCGGAGCAACTTCCTTGGCACTTGGCATTGAGGACCTCTTGTTTTCGCTACCGCCATCATCTTTGGGCAGGCTTGCTCTGGAAGGGGCACGAGTTTCCGTCTTCTCCGAGCTTCCTTTTCTTCGGTGCGAATCATCCAACGGGTTTTTGGGAATTCGGCCTAGCATTGATAAGTCCAGCTGGACCAAGAGGGAAGGAATGCCATCTTTGTACACCAGAGGAGGAATCCTCGGCATCATTGGTTTAGAGTCAAAATCCTCCTTGTTAATAGGAGACAACAAGGCCGTCTTTGTCGCAATATCTTCGGAGGATGAAGACACCGAAGCACCGAGGCGCTCTGCCACATCACTGCTCTTCTTATTGGTTAGAGTAGCGGCGGAGTTGATCAAAGGTCTGTTTTTAGACGATAGTCCTTTGTGAGTCCGTGACCTTGTGGGCGAGGGACACGCCTTCCTTACGGTACCCGCTCCAGCCGATACGGCGTTAATAGTTTCCGTCCAATTGTCTGTCAAGGCTGCATTGACAACTGATGGCTTTGTGTGTCCTTTGGAGTTTGTGGTGCCGCTTGCTGTCTTCAGTGGGGATGTGGTGCCCACAACATCAATTTCATTGTCCGAGTCAGAGTCATCACTTTCCAAAATCTCCCTAGATTTGGGACTCTTTGGGCGTTTCCGGTGAACTGAATTGCGCTTTTTCACTGACGAATTACTGTTTAAACTCTTTTCAGGGGCCTTTGAGCTAGGAGCAGATGATGAAGGTAATTTGACAGGTTTTGCCAACCCATTCTCCTTCTTGGTACTGCTTTCTAAGCCGTCATGCCTCAACTGCTGCTTAGGCGCAGCTGACAATGGTTCTGGAGAGAATGTCCTGGGTGTTTGAGGAGATACTGATCTTTTGGATGCACTTTCAATTTTGGCATTAGAAACCTTATCAGTTTTCTTTGACATGTTCTTTTTCTCACTTCTCGGCTTTTTCTCTTCATTAGACTTTTTCTCATCATTCACAGTTTTCTCACTACCCTGCTTCTTCTTACTACTCGACTTTTTGGACGTCGCCGATGAATCACTCAGCACGGGTTGAGCCTGTGACGTGTTCACAGTTAAAGGCTCTCTCACCTTGTGGCCACCGTGATCTGATTTTCGGCTACTGCCGCTTCCATGGCTCTTCTCCTTTGGCATGCTGACTTCCTTGGGTAGAATCACGTCATCGAGCCGTTCTTTTCGGAAACCATTTTTGCTTAATACTTGGTTCAGCTTCTTTATAACGTCAGGCTTCGTTGTACTAGGCTGTGGAGCTAGCATGGGTGCTGATGAAGCAGGTGCTCGGGGTGAGATGGCCAGAGATTTTTTCTTGCTGATAGGGGTGGCCGGAATTGGGGATAATGATTGTGAAAATGGAACATCTTCAATGGCTTCCGAAAACATTTCATCTTCTTGGGGTGGGTCAGCGATAGATTCCAACGGATGGGGTGCTGGACTGGGAATAAGATTTTTTATGTCTTCTTTGGAAAAACCCTTGATGATATCTGGTACTAAACAAAAGTCTTCCTCCTCCACCATCTTCATACTCGGTTCGCAATTCAGGTCCTTATCGGAACGGAAATAGCCGATGTCAAAGCTCTGAGACTCTTGGTCAGCCACGGCTATATTGTCGAGAATACCAAGAGGCGTCCCTTTCTTTTTCACAATGAATTGATCGAGACCCCAGTTATCCAGCTAAAGGAGAACGAAGAAGTTATAGTTGGCACGTTTGATCGAATCGAAACAATACACGTGCATCGCAGTCATAACTCTAATTACCTTCGGGGAATCAGGCTTCAACTCTGGTTCATCACTGGCTTCAGAGGGCGTGTCTTCGGACTCGGAACTGTCATCAGATGAGTCGCTGGAACTACTCTCAGACGCCTGCGACATGGCGGTCACGGGTGTTGGTGGATTTGTCAACACAGCTTCTACAGGTGGTCTTTAAATTAGGAGAGAAAAAAATCAACAAAGTTATCTTAGCTATTATGAGCCAATACGGTTAAGTTTTCCTCACAACCTCGCTACCCTGCCTTTACAACCACATAAAATTAGCGAAATCAGCATTCATAATGTGAAACTACACTTACCGAATACATTTCGGAGTTGCGAACGTTTTCTGTAACCCCGGGTTCTGTAAAAGAATATCGAAAAACGTTAGCTAAAACGGTTTATTGCACCTGTAGCTCTGATGCCGGTGGATTCGACAATTTGGACATGCTTCATCCCCATTTCAATTACACAGTCTGCAGAGCGTTGCATCGTTACGATGCGTTTTATGTACATGTACCGTTGACTGGTGTATAGTTTCAATTTCACTGAACGTCTCAGTAACATCAATAACTGAATCAAAATCAGCTTTATATTTAAACGACTTTGGGTAAGTTAATTTCAGTCTCATTATTGCAATCATTTTTTTCATATCACCAACAAACATAACACTGGAGCAAACAGACGCAAATTTCAACCATTTTCATCAGCAGTAAACCAGCAGATGGCGGTGACCAGATGTACAAATAATTCAACAGCTGCGAGTTTCCTCGTTTCCAAAACCACATATTTCGCCAACTTACTTAAGCAGTCTGAATAATTTACGCCACTGTGAATGTTTTATTTTACATGTACCTGTAGCGTTGTATAAAATTAAATCATCACGATCACCGTCAGACAAGTCAAAAGACACAAAGAGCATCTTAACCAACATTACAAACGTTACAAGAAATGTTTCGCAGTTAAGCCGATTTCTCTCCCGCTTATTTATTGATGACTCCAGCTCTCATCAAAACAAATTTGCCCCATAGGCCCTTGGATTTGGTTTAATGGCTTATCTGATTTTCCCTGTTCCACGACTGGAAATGTCTTCACTCTCCGAGAAAAGTGTTACCAAATACTTTTAAGGAAAGCTAGGCAGATAAGTGCTCGTGAAAAAATGTAAAAATTAACTACCGAAATTCATTTAATAATTCCCTTATCAGTTTTACAACGTTAATAAGCGTGACTCATTAAAGAATGACCACGCAATCTTATGAACCAAATTTAAAACGAGTTAAACCATTTAAGACCCCAAAAATAAGAATTTCGACGTTTTTCATGCTCCAACCAGAATCGAAAAACAGAATTTTTTTTTTGACGAGGACAGCTTTGGGAGAAAAAAAGGCAGTCTAGGGTAGCAATAATTAGTATCATGACAAAAGATTGCAAACCACTCGCTGACCGGGCATTGATTAATCCTGCGGTTTTCAACTTTTGACTTTTGCTTACATAACGTTCATCTTGCATTGCATTAACATAAAAAAAAGTGGACTGCGAGCCCTGAAAACCGCACTGGGCCATAAACCTACCATGCAGTTTGTTGCGTGCTCGAGCATTGTCATAAAAATAAGTGCAATCGTTAACGCGCATAATACCACGAACACTTACCGCCTCATCGTCACTATCCTCGCTGATTTCCAAATCACGATGGAGCATGTCCCTGAAACGAAAAAAAAATCAAATGAAAATAGTGTTTTTGTCACCCAATTGTCAAAGTCTACTAATTCATAAGCAAAAAAAGGTACCGCGCATTAAAGCGGAGTAATTGTTTACCGCAACATTACATAATCCTCTAACGAACCATCGAGATATCATAGTAAAGTTTCTTAAATTAGCAGTTCGTGCAAACGAAATCGACAGCCCACCCGCGCCAATTCAAAATGGTAATAAAATCCCACCATTCTGAACGTAGGTGTAAAATGACAAACCTCGCCGAAAAACGACGAAAATAATAAAATTAAATCTGATGGTAAAAACCATGTTTACTTCATTCCTCATTTGTGCTCAAAACAACCGGTTTTTGCATCTTCGCAGCAAATAATTGCCAAGAATTTGCTAAAATTTGCTAATTTGTACTCATAAAAGGTGGAGAATTCTGCAAAGTTGTACTCGGAAAACGTGGAAAATTGTGTAAATTTGTACACGGAGAACGTGGAAAACTTTGCGAATCTCTACTCCGAAAATGTGGAAATTTTTTGCAAATTTCTACTCGGAAAATGGGCCCTGAGCTAACCTTGTAGAAGTATTAATTTTGGATCGCCAGGACTGCGTTGAATCTCCATAACTTTTTTAAAATAAACCATTCTTCCCTGACTTTTCCAGGTCTGGAGGAACTCTGTTCTTGCTGTTTAGATCATATTTACATCTCGAAATGTTATTGAACCGCCAAAATGTTTACCAAAATTTGTCAATTGGGACGTACGGTTGCAGTACAGTAGGTTTCTTTTTCCATAATAACCTAAACTCAACAATGACGTTTACTTCGCGAACAAAATGAAAACCGATCATCGCATCTCATATAAACGCCTATTTATAGGTTATATCGCGAAGTAATTAAAATGCATTGAAAGCTAGGTATGTGGGCGAGAAAGAACTTTTCCAACACGGAATCATCAGCCGGCACCGATTTCATCAATCAGCGATTGATCAATATTCAGCTAACTAGTACATAGAAGCTATCAACTGACTGTTGTAAACATGCCGCTTATCGAACCCATTTCCCTCCCTGTTTGAATAGCACCTTCACATTGATCCGTGCATTAATGTTATATTTATGAAAATGTCTCACTTCTTTTGCGAATTATCGTGGAGCTTTATGTCAAATGATCCTACTGCAAAATCTACTGTATAAACGTTACAGTACGCTCTTGGTCATCGAGGGCGTTAACTCCGTGGGGAATTCCAAGGCCATAAAACTGTTAAACCAGTCTTCCCCCATCCGGGATGTATCCAGATCATATAGCTCCATTTTTTGGAGACAAGGACAACTAAATTAACTCCTGATCGCATAAAAGAAGTTAGAAAATCGCCCGGGAAAGGCCGGGTTTTTCCGCTAGTCATAGATAAGCAAAAAAAACCACTTCATGCCTTCTGAGGTTTCAGAAATACCATGCACCGCTTTATCCTCTAACAATTTTAACAAGGCGCCAGGCGGGACTCTGGAAATTGGTCAGACGTTACCGTCGTGAAACAGTGGAACCCGGATAAGTAGAAACCCGATGAGTGAAAAAAAACCTGATAAATGCAAAACATTTCAAAGCACCGAACTTTATGAAAAACCCGGCTATGTGGCAATTATTTGCAAGCCCCATGTGCAGCTTCTGTGTGTATTTAAGACCGGATAAATGGTAATCATGCCTCGCAGTCTATTTTGAATCTTTGGATTTACTTACAGTAAATTTTCTCAGTTACTGAGTTATGGGTATTCAACTTGTGCGAAAGGGAGATAAACAGTACATGTAGTGTATTGTAGCAGAACAAAAAATAATTCTTACATCTCAGAACAGAAAAAAAAAGAAATTCTTGACACCCTGAAATCGAAATTGATGTTCCTGCTGATCAACATGTGCATTTTGCTGTTTCTCATCTTCTATTGCTAAATCTTACTGCTGAATGTACATGTATTCGTTATAAAGCTTTATGTTTTTTTTTTATCAATAAATGCTCTTCTAGGAAATTAAGCTACACTAGCTGTATTTAACTAATCTGGGCAGAAACTGATCTAATTTGAGCGCATCACGCAAAAGTCAGCTAAATGAAAAAAACGGATAAGTGGACAACATTTCGATGCACCGTCGATTTCCACTTATCAGGGTTCGACTGTATACATGTATCCGTTCTTCAACACTATCGTGGTTTGTAACTTTTACTTCACTTCCGGGTAACTATTGCAATATTCAGCCCAACTGCGACTTGGAATTTGGACCAGTACATGTGCATGCAGTATAGGTCAGCGCTTTATCTTCGTATATACAGGGTTGCCACCACATTTGAAAAATCGACTTGCCTGACTTTTTCATATTTTACTCTCATTTTTGCCTGACTTTGCTTGACTTTTCATACAATTTTGCCTGACTTTGGCCTGACATAAATTAAAGTTAAAAAGCTTCCTTATTAAAAAAGCAAAAAATGTCTTCAATAATGCACTTAATTTTTATTTATTAAGCACAATTAACTGACACAGGGTGGCAAACGATTTCCAAAATTCAATATTTAGGACTTTTTAGGACTTTTTTAGATTAAATGTTAAGGCTTTTAAGATCTTTTTAAGTGGGAAAAAATTTTAATGCAGTATTTGATTTTTTAATTTACATTTATAATCACTCAAAATTACCACAGGGTTCCATAGAAATTTCGTTATCAATTTCCCTGACTTTTCCACATTTCAAAAAAATGTCAGTGACCAATGCTAATGTAAAAAAT
>JAQGBX010003176.1:0-18037 GCA_034698745.1 Megaphyllum sjaelandicum
CGAACCTGGCTGCCCTCCGTTGGACCATTTCCAATTCCAAGATTTTATTCATCCTGTAAGGGTTCCAAATAGGAGCGTTGAATTCTCATGTGTATATATGCATGTACATGTAGAAATCCTTCCAGTGGCCCGTAAGGTTCATAAGATCACGTGATTTACGTTATCACACTTAAATAAAAGTTGATACTACCTGCTGGGTTTTTGTGCAAGTACGAGCTATAAGCATCATCCCTGATTTTTTTTGTTAAATGCTGCTTGAATAAGTTTTTTTGCAGATCTAGAGTGGTGAACCCGTTATGAGGCGCTGCTGTCATACATGCATTTTGGCATCATGACACACGTTTGATTATATGTTGCCATTGAAATTTGATAAATGAGAGAGCTGGGAAGGGAGACGTTCGAATGTGATAGTTTTACGGAAGTGCTATCTATACGCTTGCTTATGATAGTAAAAATATCATCCATAGACGTATACATTACTTGTAGACAGACTTTAGAGGCTGCTTTAAAAGCCTCGTATCAGAAGATGTATGGCGCTTTACCTCTTTTTTATTTAGATTTCAGACATGTTAATTAACAAAGTGGCCGTGCAAAACTCATTTATCAGATTGCGGATATCCCGTAATTCAGAATTTTCGAAGGCATTTCCGTCTTCACAGTTTCGTGCTTTACAAAAACCGTTCTTATTTCAGATTATCATTTTAAACATTTAGAGTACATGTACAATTAGAGCAGAGATGTTTTTACCGTAATTAATTGTTATTGCTGTTTTGATTTTGATAAGGAACTATCGGATTTAAATGGACGCCAAGTCTAGGTCAAATATTCGTGCGCATATTTTATATATTCAGTCCGGTATTCAGTATATCCCAAACTTTTTGGATCACTTCCCCATTTTAGAGCCTCCATAACCCCTAGCTCCCCACAAAAAACAGTGAAAATTATACATTGCAAGTTAAATTCTAATAAAACATCTGTTAAAATTGAAGAAATTGTTTTATAATAAAAAATGTTTTTACAAAAATATTAATCTTTACGCGTAGGAAGTGTGAATTTGTACAGTATTTTCTCTCCCTCTCCTCCCCCTCCCTTCCACCCCAGCATCCACCTTGCCTTCACTACCCTCTCCGAGTTTCCCATTGCCCAAATTGGGGAATAAATGCCCTATAAAGTAGGCCTACATGCGTAATCAGTGTATTTTATAACCAACATAGAAACGAAACAACACTCTATACTCAAATTGTTTCTACTATTATAAGCAATAAACAAAACCATTTTAGATTAACATCAGCATTTAATCAATTCCAAGAAAATTCATTAAGTTCTTATACGTGATTGTGATTTTGCTATAAAACTTTGTTTTAATGCGTTTCGAAATAGTTTTATACGGTTGCCGTTTATCGTTATTAATTAGGAGTAAAGGGTAAAAAAGTATTCTTTTCTACATTTGGACAGAGTATCTTGATCATCTATGGCGCGGCCTGTTGCGTGGAAGAAATGATATTATCATTGCAAGACCTAGCCCATTTAAGGGAAGTAGGAAGTAGCGTTTTATATCTGGTCGTGCAGCTTCATTATTAGGGATTCTTTATATTCACGAGAATCTTGCTTTAAAAAAAAAGAAAAAACTACACTCTGTACTTTTGCTGTAGGCCTAATTAGAAATGAAAATAATTAGACCACCTGTTAAAAATGGCGATCGATAGGCTGGTCTAGGCGTTTGAATATGCGACTGAATTTTTAGATTTCGGCAAAATGGGACAAGCAGGTACAAGATAGCGTGCAAACACACCTATATAGCTCGCGTTCAAGAAAATTACGATGATGTACTTGACGTGATTGCTTTGAAAACTTAACGGCGTTGTTTTTTTCTCGGTTATTATCACTGGCCTGTGGCAGTTTCCATCAGTTAAGTTTGGGAAATAAGGATATGAAATAAAGGCCTTAAGGGCTCCAGGTTCTGTTTCCAATATGCCAAGCTCTTGTCCCATCACTTAATTTTTCACGTGAGAGCAATATACAGCACGGTTCAATTGAATACCTGATACGAACAGCCAATCTGGAATTATCTGATTTAATTAATTTTATGCACAACTTGTGTATTTAAATATATTTTTATTTTCCTTTGTTATTCCCTTCCAAATGCTTGTTTGTTTTCTTCTAATTGGTAAAAACAGATTAATTGGTTTTATAATATGTGTTGCTTATGATCACAAAATTCCAGGTTTGCTGGAATATTCCGGCAGTAGGGGAGACGATCGAGCGAAATTGTGCCATCTTGGAAGACAAATTTGAGAATGCGCACATGCGTCGGTACTTATCAATATTATTTGCGAGTGAGCTCATACCAGTGTATACACTAATATAATGATAAAAACAATGAAAATCCTTTTACTACATTCAATTTTATGAAGCATTTATGAGAATTCACAAACTATAAATGTCATTAGATAACTGGTAATCTTCAATATCATTTCAGGCGCCATGATTAAAGCTTTTTAAACATTTTCGCTAGCACACAAAAAATCACCAAATCTATTATATCCTTACTTTGTTTTATCTCATATTTGCCTCTCCAAGTTTTATAAAACAAGATATTACGATAGACATTGTTACGAACACAAATGTTTTATCCGCAGTTTCATTTCCACTGTTACTATTGCATTACTATTGACGTCTTACAAATTTACAATGTTGTTTTATCGCAGAATCTATTTTATTAATCGTCCTCGCTCTCAAATAAATTCGGATCTACGTATTAACTTTCTCACGTTTGTCCATCACCTTTTTTAAAAATGCGTTTTTTTTTGTTGTTTAGATTTATTAAAGGCGGTGGCCATTTTCTGAACAATGCCGAACGCCAATCTGGCGGTGAGCACAATTCGGCGCTACGTAGTTAGGTTTTTTCGAAATAAATCCGTTGTGCCAAATTTGTGGGCCAACACGGTTTGTTGCCTGGCAACTTTTTTGGTACGAGCGTCCTGTGGGCTTTAGCATTGCACGATGGCACTCGTTGACTCTCGCTTCTTCTTCCTGCTTGATGTATCGAGTTCTCCGTCGATGGTTTTGGAATAAGAGGCAGGTTCTGACTGAGAGGCATTGTGGGTAGGAGAACCTCTCACTTTTGAGTAGCTACCTCATTGAACCGTTCGCCTACCTGGTGCAGGCGCGTGTGACTCTAATGGGATACGTACGGCGAAGGTATGCATCGTAAAAACCAGTGACAGAACTTCAGTGCAACGGTACTTCTGGGAGCTTCTTCAAATCGGGATACATCCCTTTATTACTCCGAAAATTGACACGAGTTGATGCCGTCGAGGAATTGGCATTGTCCGCAGCTGGAGAATTGGGATTTTCTCGTGGATTATATGACCGTGGAGGTTTCGTCGGTCTGGTTTGAAGAACAGAAGATGTTGCGTTGAATGTTTCTTCAGTCCGTGGTATTTTCAATCCGGTGCTGAATTCCGCAGCGTTGCACCGGAAACCATCGTCGAAGTAGTGAAAATCGACCAGAAATTTCATTGCTTTTTGGAAATTACTGTACGTGTAACTCCGGGATTGCTCGTGTTTGTTGTGTACGGTTAACGATTCTTGCCTTTCGGCTTCGTGTTTGCTTTTGTCCAGAAACGATCCACGAATATGCACTCTGAAACTTCCATCAAACTGCTCGAGATAGAATAGTGAATTCAACTTTTTACTCGGAGGATGAAAACGTTACATCGAACGGTCTGAAGAAAATAGTAATTTTAATTCGAACCTGAAGTTCAGTATCTGAAATCGAACCTTGCAACGATAGTTTCTGGGGAATGAGCGATAAACTTAAGTTGGCACGACGAACGATCGTCCTTAGTTGGATAAAACGTATAGTGTGACTTCAGGGTTTCGGGAATACTTCAGATATCTATCACTCACTTGGAACTCGACAAGGAAACACACCCCCGGAGAATCGCTATTATTTTTCATAATTTCCTGATCAGGCGAACTTTTTCGATGAATTGGGCATTAAACAATGTGGAGCAGATGTGGAGGTCATGTGAGTCAAAGTTACTGTTAAAATCGTCCGTATAAGGAATATACAATTACATGACCCGAAAGCTACCGGGTTATAGCTGAAATTATTCTTGAATTTCTTGCTGTGAAATACACGCGAGTGTACTGTTAGTGACAACTGTTTGTGCTGCTTGTGAAACGGATCTATGGACAACTTTTGACTGCAGAGGACATCAACTTTTTTGGCTCGCTCGTATCAGCGAGAATACAAATGCCGATCCGCCGTGTTGTAATGGTTTCTCATACCTCGACCAGACCAGTTAAACCGTTTTAACGTATCCCTGGAGCAATGGTCAAGCCTCGCAGCAGAATACTTGTGTTGGATGTCAAACACCTGATGGTGAAACCCAGATGATGGGTCGCTCGGCCAAAGGTAGGAACAATGCCAAAGTATCTTTCAAAACGCCAAGCACGTTTCGCTAAATCGGATTAATGAGATTTGCCCGCATCGTTATTGCAACTGCATTTTTTTTCTTTTTTTTTTCTTTTCGAGAATTGAAAGTACGCACTGATACGATCCGCGTTATTGAGGACGAGCGTTTTGGCAATGAAACCATCAAACTGCATGGTCAAATGTAGTGAAGCAGATGAAATGAACTCGATAAAATTCATACCTCAGAAATTGTATGGGATATACATGTATATAGTTCGAAATAGTTTAAATCCTGTCCTAAGGCATTTTCCAATTCTTCGTTTAAGGTGAACTCGAAAAATCCAATTTTTCATATCCCAAGCATTCTCACTATATATACAGTGTATTTAGTTATAACGAAAATAATTCTTTCTGAAAAAATTCCGCGAAAGAAACAATCTTCAACCCGAAGGATTTTCGGTTAATCTTTTAGGTAAATTAGAATCATGTACTTTGAGAGATTGTGCAATCAAACATTATATAACGAGTACATGTTAAGCTTTTTTAAACATTTATAGTTCCTATTGGTGAAATCTTGGTGAATATACTCCGCTAAACGAACATTTTTTGACGTCCCTTCAAGTTTGTCTTATCGAAGTTTGACTGTATTGCAAATTGGAATAAGATGGGTTTCGTGCCATTTCACACTCACTATATCCTTATCATTCCATTTTAAAAAGCGATTTAAACATCTGCTCATAAATTTTAAATGCATTATGCAGCAAGCTGCTAGTTCTCTCTACCTACAGGAAAGTATACCGAAGTTTAATATTCTTTTCAACAGCTTCTATGTACATTATAAACATTGTGTACCGGTAGGGCAATACTTTTAGAACATTTCACCGATGCTGTTAATGTCAGTAACGGCTTCCTGATTTGTGGACATCATGATGTCCCCATTAATAAATTATCCTTTTAAGCAGCAACTATACAAATCAAACAAAAGTAATGTACAGTACAATTGAGGAAATCTTTTCACGTGAAATTAATGTTAGGTTAGGTTGTACATGGTAGGTTATGTATAATGTGTATTTGTAATATCGTTCTCGTCTTTTGTGCAAAAACATATACATATGTAAACATGACGGAAATGCAAATCCAATAGATGCATGGAAAGGATGAGTTCTTCCTCGTCCATGCCATTTTCTAATAATAAAGTTCAGGGTGCATCGCAGCGCCGTTTGCACTCAGGAAGGAAAACATTCTTCGAGTTGCTACAGGGTGAAAATAGCCCGTCCATATGCAACAGTACATGGCAGAAAATTAGTATTCGCATTCCTCAACAAACCATAGAGAAATTCCTGTTTTCAAGTTGTTGCATGGCAGAGCCTTTCTATGAAAAACGTTACCCAACCCATCTTCTGGTTGACAGGTGCCACTCCCGTTTTTTGACCTTTAGCAATTGGTTTCTTCGTATTGTCGTGCACCAATCTTCAATCTTCCGCTAGAAAAACGTTATTCGTGACGGCCAGATTTGGCCGCGCGAAATTTCACAATACTTTTCCAAAGTACTGTCTTTCAGTTCACGGAAATCGGAATGACCGGGTGATCGTATTCTAGCTTTGTTTCAATTTCTCCTATAAGCTGTGAACTGTAAAATTACTAGCGCGCTGTTACAGATTGAGTGCTGAACTGGTACATTTTGTTTCGTTTATGGAGAAATTGGGGGGAAAAAACCATTTTCTGTTGAAGCAGGTGAACTTCTGGAATTTTGTTGTTGAAATCATCGGTGTTAACAATGGCCTTAACAACAACGTCCATTAGAGAGGAAGTGCATCCATGCGTTCTGTCTTTTGCTAACAAATTCTCTTAGTGGCCTACATGTTCCGTTAAACTCAACAAGGCGCGAATTAGTCGGGCATAAACATCATAATTCATGCATTTCTTTCATTTGTAAGAATTTCTCATTCTTTGGATCTACCAAGACTGCCAAGACTGAATTGAAATACATGTATTAGATGAGTTTTGAGTTATGCTGAAGCCATTTTTTAAAATATTTGTGTGTATTGATATTTGTAATCCATGCATTTGTTTAGAGGTTTTAAGACAGGGTATAGGTCACAGGTTACTTTTATTTTCATTATTAAAATTATTTATAATGTACTGTATTTCCGGCATTTTTGGAGTAAAGCGACATCTGAATTCATACTGTTGCTCATGCATGATTAAAGCGTTTGAAAACAACTAATGGTGGTCGATAACGAATAAATCATTAAAAATTGCCGAATAAAGAGGGAATAAAGACTCATTAACTACTTTATATACAGCTCATGAAAAGGTTAGAAAATTAAGAAATAACTGGATGAATCTTTCTATACAAACAACCACGGGCGAGCATCTATAGGTGTGAAGTTGAAAAGATAAGTTAGAAAATATTGCGGGGGAGGAGACACTTTGGTTCGCTGCTGCAAGTTTGTTTGGACAAAAAAACGGGGAAACGAAAACGCGAAACCACGAGGAAAGTTCTGGTTCAGCGCATTTTCGTGAAAATATCGTGCAGCTCCGATAAGAAAAATTTTATATAAATCCGGGGTTTTTTTTTGTTTCTAGCCCTATATTATAAACGTACTCGCCCATTGTAACCGCTTCCTCTTTCGTGAACTTGCCTTTTTGTATTTGGAGGGATAACTTTTGTCCACTCTATAATTACTCGCCTTTAACACCTTTTAGTCAATTTTTAGCAATTGTTTTCTTTTTTAATTTTGTTTTTATGATCCCTTGTCGGATACGTATATATAGTTCAGGTTAACTATTTATCCTCCATTAAACGCGGGCGATGGGTGGTTTTGCCACACCATGAGCATTACAATTGTATATGTTAGATGTCAACTTTCAAAAAGTGCGCATTGCTTTAAATCACCAGTCGTATATATAACTAAATTGGAATACGACTGAGGATTAACGAATTCTTTGAAAGTATGATCTGTACAAACAAGCTACACACAGCTTGTTCAACGGTAATCAAGCGTGTTGTATGTTTGCTAACAAATGCGTATACAAATGAGCATAAGTATTAGAATCGTAAATGTGTGGTCATTACTCAATATACTGTATCTGTAGCTGCAGATTTGTTTGACTTATTACTGTCTTAAAAACTAGAGGTTGAAGATTTTTGAGTTGTGCCACTTAATACTTGTATTCACAATTTAATAACAATAAGCTTATTTCTATTAAGATTAAGATTCTAAACATATTTTCCAGAATAATTTGAGCACGAATTAATAACACCAATGACACTGACATTTTTTTTACAAACAATTAAGTTCCACTACATGGACTTAATAGCGGTTGAAGGAGATTATCGAATGTATTTCTTGTAGAGGAAGTTTTCCATAATTTTACATATACATGTATTTTACGCACTGCACTCGTATAACTTGAGTGTACTCATGTTTCTCGTATACATCGTTTTATGTATGAAAATGCCGTGTTTTGCATTTTTGCCTTGTTTGGAAGATAAGCATTTAGTGTTTTGGGTGTAAGAATTAACTTGAAAGGTTGGTTGAAACGTGATCGAGCTGCAATTTGGCAGTGATGTCAGTTGAAATACACATATATTCGGCGCATTTCGTGCGATATAATCGTTCGTTGAAAGGAACGAGTAATGTACTCAAAGCGAAGGTGGGTGGATGAAAAGCCTTCTCTATTAGTTCTCGTAAACATGTAATTTGCAACGACTTTATGGTTCGTGAAAGCATGAGAACAGACCTGCACTGGGAATTGATACGAGCATTGGAGAAACGTATAGTTCACTTACATGGATATGTTAGGGGGACTTAGACAGTTTTACTAATCGTATTGACAGTCGTGAAGTCACGAATAATGCACGCTAATCGGTTGCTTTTAAACAAATTATTGCTTTGATTTTTAATAAAATTAATTCATTGGTTTTTAAACAAGTTAATGCATTGATTTTCTATAAAGATTAATGCATTGGAGTTTAAAACAATTAACGCATTCCTTTTCATGCGCACGTAACTTCATGACTGCCAAAGTACAATTCGCCAAACTTCTGTCTGGTTTCAAATTCTTGCTAACTTACCATAACTAACCGCGCTACATGTATTTTTAAAATTTATTTTCCTCAATTTGCATTTATTTCTATCTACGAATTCATTTTCATTTTCGATAAGAATTCTAATCGTTAATCTTTTTCCCGATTCCCTGTTCTCAATTTATCATTTTTAAGGGTTGGATAAATGAAATAGGAAAGCGAAATTCTTCTAATGATGTACTGCCGCGTTAATTGAAGCCTATAAATTACACGCATGTGCGTGAAGATGGTTAAAAATTATAGAGGGAATGTTCAGCTTGGAAACCATTTCTGGAGTTGAATAATGGGCGGTTTAGTGCATGGGGGTTACGCGGCACCACTCCTGACTTGCATCATTAACCTCTAATATAAAAACGTGTGCCCCTGGAAATAGTCATCACCGTTTTACCAGTTTTATAATGGAGTCTTTCGTCCGATATAAATATACCTCTTTTTTTGCATTTCTTTTTTTTTTAAGGTGGAATGTAAAATTAGAGCCTGCAATAACGGAACAGTACAATGTATATAGTGACAGAAGGCATTGCACTTCACGTCAGTTTCTTCGGACCGCAATTAATAAATGCAACGGCGTAATGAGTGGCGTGGAATTCTGAAATGAAATGCCATGGGTTAAAATGTTAAAACAAAAGTGCGCAACCAGACCAGGGCGTGACGAATTAGCCTTTAACTGTTTGGATAAGTTAGCGTAAATGTTTTCCTGAGTTCGTGCATGGCATTCATCTTCAGCACGAATATGGCATTATTCTGCCAGGTATGCCGTTTTGTATTTAAAAAAAATATAGAAAAACGCATGTTACGTATAAAGTGGAAAATTATTGCAAAACGGGTCGACCATGGTCAGCATCGTACATTTGTTTTGAAGAATCTTTGACATAACCCTTAAAAATTCGTACTTTCTTCTTTTTCGAGTGGTTTTCTAAGGAAACGGTCATTTTTTATCGGTATGAGTCAGAATACAAGCAGTTAATGCTCTTAAAATGGGCGCGGTAGTCAAAATTTCACTGGTTTTTCTTGCTTTCGAGATAGAAGACACTGTGCCTCTTGCGTATGCTTAACAACGAAAATGCTGCAGCAGCAGCAGTTTCAATATTTTTATATTTGTTCATTCAGATAACTTAATTAATAAATGCAACGTTATTTTCAAACTGACCTTAGACAATGTGAAATTAATGTACTTTATAACTTGGAATTCCCTATATTTACTATGTTGCAGTGCATCTTCCCATTCATATAAGTAGTTTAGGATTTCATCCAAACTTCGATGAAACGTTATTTCTTATTGTCGAAGTCGTGTTTTCATTGAATTCTGATAATACGAACTACTGTATATAGGTACGATTTCAAAGAACAAATTTTGACGTCTCTTGAGATTCGTCTTAACGTGGTTCTAATATTTCCAAATATTGCGAACACGATGGTTAGTGATGATGATAATAACAATACAACACTCTAGCGTTTTCTAGAGGGTACTCAGACAAAATATTTACGAATCGTACTTTGGCAATCGTGAAGTCACGCATGAAAAATCGACACGTTAATTGTTTAAAAATTCATTCTAGGTTATCTCGGCTTTTAAACCAATTAATGCATTCATTGTGCACGCGTGACATCACGATTGCCAAGTATACGATCAGCATACTAGTATTTCCGCAAATGTATTTTCAACCAATGCAATTATGGTGATTGCATAAAGTACATTTTCGTTATTTCACGTACATTGCGCTATTGAATGAAATGATTTGAATGATGTTCAAACAAAAAAAATGTGTATAAATGCGGAGCCAACAATCTGTTTGCCACTGTTAATTAACCCGTTGGCCGCGCCACGGTGCTAAATCCATCGTGTCATTGTGAAAAAAGAGGTAGCTTAAAAGTTGAATTAATAGCTGAACAGTAGAGATTTTTAACGATAATCTACGAAGTGAGGATCTCTTTATTGTCTTCGGTATAAAATGGATTTCCTGAATGGGCGCTATTTGTTTAATGTTTCGTGGAAACTCCAAACTCACGCTTGGGTGGACTGAATTAGGGGGATTATCTGCAGGTATACGCACGCATAGCGCCGTCATGAGAATTACTCCCCGAATTGCATCCAGGGGGTCTTTTCAGGGATTACGATTAAGGTGAATAACAGCTATTTCGACATGTTTTGTGCATGGATTTCCTGTCAATGGACTCTGCTGCTTTAAATGCAAATTGCTGACACATGTTTTGTGTTGTGACACACGTTTGGCATGTACCGGCACCCATCTTAGTTCGTTAACAGGATGGCCATTGATGCTGTTGCAACAACGCTAAATCGTAAATTGCTGCTATTTTGGCAGTCTATAATCTATTGTAAAACGGGGAAAAAATGCGAAAACGCGAGGGTACACGTGGCTGTAGACCTTACATTTATTTTCGAAAACCGCAGTTCCTTTCCATGCTGTAATATAACGATAATAAACCGTGACACGATGTTTTAATTGATGTAATTTTCTTGATAATGTGGAATAAAAGTGCTTTGCAGCTATTGTGTTTTTTGGAGAGCAATCACCTGTTTGCTTATGACCATAGGTGAGAAGGCAAAGACCTCGTTTCTGCTATGATACGATATTTGTCAGTGAGTAGCCTTGACTTCCATGGCGTCCACTCGATGTTTCAATGGCTCTGAAACCAATTTGCAATTAAATACAAATCTTGGAATCGTATTAGGGGTACTAAGAAGAAGCTGTATTAATAACATTTTTGGCAGTCGTGAAGTCACGAGTGCAAAAAGAATACAAAATACATGTAGTATCTTAGGTGATTTTTTTAAACAAGTTAATAGTGTCGCTTTTTCACACGTGACTTCACGACTTCCAAAAGCGTCATTCGTATAAGGTTTCTGTTTGAGTATCACTATTATATCTTGAATTTGGTGAAATGCAATTTAATTTATGTTTAGTGCATGAATCAAGTATGTTTTGTTTGTTATGTATAATACCGATGAAATAAGTGCCCATATTAAACATTAGAATGCATGCAAACATGTTTTTCAAGCTAACTCATTTCTAACAATGCCTTGAATATATTGGCTGTGATTCCTTGATGGTGTTTTCAGGAAAGAATTTATCACATAAGGAATGCAATTTTGGTACACGTTTGAAGCTCTTATTTGTTATGCAACAATTGGTTACTTTTTAATCACAACTATTTAGGCCACTGGGAATGTGCATGCATTGTTTTCAAACCCGATAATGCGCCGTTTAGTGAACTATGTAATTAAACAGTTATAACATAAAACGTTCAAATGAAAGATGGTCCTTTTATTTCAACCCTTTCTTTTATCCGCGAATGAATCTTACATTTTTCCTCTTCGGAGTTTTTTTCTATACCTCTAGTTTCTCGCTTGACCGGTTGAGTGATAAGTTGGTAACGGTTTTTGTAGCAACAATGGTCAAGTACTTTTGCTTGCATTTTCTCCGAACAATACCCATGTTTTTTGACGGAGTACTTCTAAATACCGTTGCGAATAAGTGAACTGCCTTGTAAAAGCAGTTAATTTAACTTTGTTCTGCTCAAATAACTCCCGTAGACTAGTTTCATTCATTTGTCTTTGATGCGATCTGGTTCCAACACTTTTTTTTTTTTTGGAATAAGCAATCAGTTTTTCAAATTTACTTTGTGTTGAAAGAGTTCAAGTCGTATAGATGCTTGCGGCCGTATGAGATTATCATGACTTATAATATTTAAATAAAAATAGTTCCCGTTGAAAGGCGTTTCGAATAATGCAATATCTTGATCAGATAAACGTGTACAGGAAATTCAAGGTTTTTCGATTAAATTAGGCTGAGATGGGTTCACACCTCTTTGAAAACCCTAGGATATGTCTTTAAAAATGAACAGTTACAGTATATATATCCTGATTAATCACGTAGGTTATATAATGCTGGCAGCGAATTAAAATCTGTTGATGAATTGAATTAGGTGTCTTAAATCTTGATCAGGTAATTGATTGTTCATTGATTAAAATTAGAGCAGATGTACGAGCAACCAGAAGACATGCAGTCTCGTTTATTTCTTCAAAAAATTATCAGTAAAATTCGTAAATTGTTAATGAAATGCTAATTTTAATTTGCAATACACAAATATTGCCTTTAAAATGCTTGATTATTGAAAATTAATTTGATATTTTTAGATAACATATTAGCATCTAGAACTGGACAAACACTATATTAAAGAATGCTGTGTGGACGAGTTAATCTCAAGATTAGTATTTCCACTTAATGAGAAAATTGTGAAATCACTGCATTTCTAAGATTAGCATGTAATAGATTGGTAGTAAACATGTACAGCACATTAGTGAGCCATATTAGAGCGTAAAAACTGTATAGTTGTCTAGTTATTTCAAACTTCTTTTTCCATGTTAATTTATTTTTGGAGATAATCTCATTCTCATGAGTATACAGTGTATTGTTTTAAGCACTACATTTCCTAAATTAGAAATTAATAATGAATAGTTTACTGTAATTTACGTTATACTTAACTTTTTTTTGTAAACTATATGTTATCGCATCAATAATTATAATAGCAAAAAATAATTTAAGTAATATAACTTTTTTCGTAAACTATATACGCGTTTTCGCATCAATAATTGCATTTGTTCATATAGTAACATACTATACATGTATATTGGCTATTCAATTTGATTGTTTAGAATAATGCATGTTTTTTACTTGTATTCGTATGCATGTTAAATTTCGGAAGGGGAGAGAGGTTTCTACTTATGGTTGGATGCGAATTGCGTGAAAAGCAGCCGAAACAAAATTTCGTGTTCTAGAAGAAATGTTTGAAATTATTAATTTTCTTTTTGTCTGGAAATATGAAAATAACAGCACGCAATGTATTCAAAAAAGTGTAATCTAATGGTCCAGTTCACTTAAAAATTGCAATATAGGGTCTGCCACGGGTGACTTGATGGTGGATAATTTGTTATAAAAAGCGCATTTTATTCACGTAATTGGCCTTTATTTTACACGAACTTTATTATAAAACTATTATTTTGCGAGGGAGTGTAGTTTTATTCCTTCAGAAATTTTGCACCCTTTTTCCACAACTTTTTTTTCCTCTTTGGATAATGCAAGTTCTTTGACTTTGAAACTTGAGCACTTTGGCAGTAAACAGTATTTTTTGTCGTACAATTTTCCCTGTTTTCCCATATTACCTGTATACTTCCGGTTCTGTCGCCAAAAGACGTTTTTTGGAGAAAGGCACGTTGAATGGCATGCGAGGACATCTGAATGATATTTTTTTGTTTTTGTTTTCTGTACCTTTTAATTCCTGCATGGGAAATAACGTTGAGCTAACAGTATTTTTTTAAATCTCACCCCAGGCTCGGACTGCGGAAAACGCTCCGTGTTTTCTTATTTTCGACCATTTAAATGCCATCGCAGCGGGCTTCCCAAATTCCGCAAATGTTTTGCCATTGTGTAGCTTGGCACGTTTGTTCCTGAATTATCTTTTTCGAAGATTTGCTCTCCACCTCCTTTTGAGTTATTGTTTGTTTGCGTGCACTTTCTTTTCTGCCAGGTAACTAATATATACTGAAATATGGCCGGAGCACATCGTGTACCGGTAGTTGCCTCGTAAGTTGCGCACTTAAGGAAATAAGGATCACCGTA
The DNA here is from genome assembly GCA_034698745.1 of Megaphyllum sjaelandicum. Lineage (NCBI taxonomy): Eukaryota > Metazoa > Arthropoda > Diplopoda > Julida > Julidae > Megaphyllum > Megaphyllum sjaelandicum. Next base: position 14,159 of record JAQGBX010003176.1, read on the forward strand.
TACATACGGAACTAAAGTTCAGCAAAGCATCTTCAATTTTGAATTCGTAAAAAAGTTCATCTAAACTGTCAAACAATCCGGTGCTAATAAAAAAACAAACAATACATTTCATTTGCAAATTACCTTTTCAGTTTATACATCGAACACTTTTTAATCGCGCATTTACGCACTTTTAAATGTGTATTAAAGTTTATCCTCATGACCTCCTACAGTATATAGCAAGTGTGATGTTCAGTAGGATTTAAAAAAAATCTGATGGTGGGTTTCTTTAAATATACAACTAGGATAGTAATTTTGACCTGTAATGGCTAAATTTGTAAAAAATATGTTCGGAATGCTCGCTTGACCTTTTATTTGTTTGGTACGTGCCTGAGATATATCTAGTTGAAAGTTTTTGTTTTACAATTTTTTTTTGTTAAAGTTAATTAAACTCTAGCAAAGCTCAAAACTGGTTTAATAGTTTCTTTTATAGTAAACTTTAATTTTTATTGATTGGTTTGTTGTGGAGATTTGGCCAATTTTATTATACTTTTAGAGATAAGTGGCATCATGTATACTGTATACAGTATTTCGTCGCAAACCCCATAACATTTTCAAATTTGTCTCAAGATAGTTTGAATCGTGATCAGTCGAGAGCACGTGTTAATTAATACTTCAATAATTCGTGATGATAAATTAAAAGCTGCTTATTCAAAACAATTTCCTTCTCGGATTCAAAAATGGAATAAGGAAGTACTGACTTCAACCGGAAATAAAAAACCCAAAATTTTGAACTTTTGAAAACCACTCGTACGAATGCTGGAATGCAGGAACACGTGTGTTTTTCAATGCGCATACATGTATGTCCCGTGCATTTCAACATGCATGTTTTCAGACAACGTTAATCTTCGAATTATGTAAAAAAAATTCACGAAACCATTGCAAATTCCGCGTAAGATAGTCCACTACAGTCTGCGTAGTTTATGAATGCAATTTTTCAGGAATTTATTGCACTTTAATATGCGGGTTGTTCTTGGCTAGTACAACTCCATTTGCGAAACTTGTCGTTTATGAGACCCCATGATAACCACGGTGGGCAATTTCGCGAAAGATACGCTTTAATAAAATGCCATTTACACGCAGTCGTTGCGATGGCTGTGTTTTCACTGCTTCCTGAATTTTATTTCCTCTTGATTATAATTTTTAAGATGCACATGCACCGATGATGGCGTGATTTCTTTTTTTTCCTCTCCACGTTCTTGAATTATGGATAGGCTTATTAATTCGTCTTATATAGAGAGAAGATAGATAATTATGTGCCAGGTAGGGGGTAGTTATGCGTTAAATTCCGGAGACCAGGTCGTAATAGGGGTTCATTAAAACGCTAATGTTATAGCGTGGATGTATAGTAATTTTCGTTATGGGCAAGCGCATGAAATGTGCTTTGGATTTCGCAGAACTGCAGACATGCGCAATTATACCAAATGGAAAATTTCAACTTGCGCTATTAAACTCTTTTAAACCTGCATATTCCACCGCTGTATTATACGTTTGTCTGAACATTAGAGATTCGTGGTAAAGTTCTGAAACTTACACCTCCAATCATGAAAATACCACATTGCAAGTTTTCGAAAGAATTAAAAAGTGAAATGGATACTTTATCTAGCATACCAAACTTTTAATGAGCATCGATGTGATTCGTAACTATAACATTTCAAAGATACTAGTACTTTATAGGTACCCACTATTTTTACAATTTTATTCATTAAATTGCATGCAGTAAATTATACAGTAAAAAAACAACTTGTTGATACACAAACAACCCGTGCACTGTTCGACTATCGAAGCTTTTAAATAAATTAGAAACGTAATATTTATAAATATATTTAAAGTGTAATGTTTTAAAATACAGTTAAAGCTTAATATTTTAATTATAAATTTATGTTGATAAGTTAATTTTTAATTATGCGTATAAGTTAATACTTTTCCTAGATATTAATAGCTTCATATTTTTAAATAGGTTTGAAACTTTACATTTTTAAATGAGCTTACACTTTTGTCAATTGCAATTTGCTGCACCAGTCATTCAATAGATCTAAATATAATTACGTGATAAAATGCAATTATGAAATATGCATAGAAATCAATCGCCATCCATTGAAATTGTGAGTTAATTTTTCATTCTAAACACTGGTTTAATATTTCGTCACCAGGGTGATGGCTCTCTCCTCAGTAGTTGTTCATGTGACCTACCTGTTGATTATATGGTAGGCCTACATCTACCGTAAGTATCTTGCACTTAAACTTGATTCGTATCAACTCATTATATATCAGGAAGTGAGTCATCTATGCTAATTCTACAACCTATCACTTAATAATTTTTCTTTTGCTATTTTTCCCCTTTTAATTCAGCGCCATGTACAGATACTCTATATCTTATTGTATATAGTGTCCTGTATATACTTCCTACTTCGTATCTCCGGTTTTGATAATATTATCTACAGTGTCCAGTTGCTCAATTTTAAGGTAATTTTAAATTCTCACGGATCTGAATATTCATTTCTGGTTCTGAATTGCAATGCCCGCTTTTAAGGGGAAAAGAAATTATGCTAACTTGTCTCGAAAAATTCAGTTAACTATTGAGGGAGTTGAATGGGAGTTCACCATGTTGCTTTGTTATTTTTTCAATTGAGTTATCTTTTATACTTAAAAATGAATATTTTTATTATTTATAAATGCGTTTGTAAGTGAAGTTTAATTTGAGATAATTTACCCGATAGCATGCACAGTATAACAGTTTTTCTAATATAGTTTATGACTGCAATTCTCACGGGTGGATTAATTTTCAAACTTTAAACGTGTTTCTTCCCTGACCGCAAATTAACTTCCTCGAAGCTGATTATCTTTCTCACGAATTATAGACCATCGTTTGCAAAGAGGAAAACTTTATTTCCAGAGTAAAATAGCAACGAATTGAATTAATTTCAGATACTGTATTCCCTCACTGCCCTCAGAGTAATTCACGCAATACAAATTATTTTGATGGATATAATTCTACATGTACTATATATATTCAAATGTTTTGAATTAAATTATTTTCATATATCTTTCAATCTTTTTGGCATTGTAATGTCTCGTAATGCAGAATGGGTCTCTGACAGAATCTTAACGAATCCTGTACTTTGAGTCATAAAGCCGTGTACAAAACCAACACGTTAATTGGTTTAATATACTGTACTAACGACTACAAAAGTACGACTCGTAAAGCTTCTGAGTTGCACTGGTATCAAAACATTAGTTTGAAATACGCATAAAAACGAGCCCTTAATGCAGCTAGCAAATGCCTGCATGGAATTCATTCCTTGTAAAATCATTTTTTGTTTGGTTGTTTATAAATTGTCGATTTATGCGAAATATTATGCAAATTGCATTCATTAACAGAGCTAACCTAATAGAACGAAACATTTTCTATAGTAAAAGTAAAATTGTAAGGTCATGCATATTTTTCTCTTGCAAAAAAAAAAGATGCTTGCGACTAGTTGAGAATTAAAGCATACTGTGATTAAAGATCTTGACCAATTTTGGGGTTGTCACAATGACTCGAGCAAGGATACCGCAAAATTTATAGGTCAAAACAAGTTTTGGGGCATTTTTCATACTCCCAAGTACAGCACAAGACGTGCCTGTGGTACGGGTTTTATCTTTGCATCGTAGGTGAGAACAAACTATTCAAAACTGAACAAACGATTTTTGTTCGAAACTTCTACAGTGGCTCAAAGTGAAAACCATACACATGCGTTCAGCAGCTGTGTATGCAGCTAACTATCCTAATTTAACGAAGAAAAGTAACTTTGAATTAAATGATGATACACTATATATTTACTTACATATCAAGCAACA
>JAQGBX010003177.1:0-18036 GCA_034698745.1 Megaphyllum sjaelandicum
AAAGGTGGAAAATTGTGCAAATTTGTACTCGGATGGGAGGCAAAGCCTGGGTATAGGTAGTCATTTTACCAAATAATTTTTGCCTGACTTTGGAGGTCAGTGGCAACCCTTTACATACGAGTTCAAACTGCATTTTTAAAAACTGTTTTTGCAGTTCCTACAGATACAGTAAAAACTGGAAAAGAGACCTTTAAATGGTGACCACTTTTTACTGTATTGTTTTTTCTAGTGTACATTTCCTTCATATAAATTTCATATTCAACTTCCCTGACCAATGACAACGTGAAAAATTGACATTTTCAACAAGTTTACATTGAAAAATATTTTGTTAAATTTGCTAGCGACAATTTTGAAAATTAACATAGAAATTACTTTATTGTATTCGGAAATGTTGAAAATTTGTGCTCAGAAAAAGTGGGAAATTTTGCCATTTCGTCCTTGGGAAAATTTGACTTCGAAAAACCTTGAGAATTTGGAAAATTTGTTCACGGAAAACGTGGAAAATTTTTCAAATTTGTACTTACATCTTTCTTTAACCCTTGGACATGATGATTCTGTACTTCTTTACTACATGTATAAGTGCAGTGTACAGGTTCATTAATTTAACTCAAGACATTCTTTTGTGGTCACTCTTAACAGGATTTACTATACATAAAACGCGAATCGGCTGAATCACAACTTAATAAATTGAAAATGCAGATCAGACGCATCTTACACTTTCTGAAATGGTTATAAAAATCATCTACCATCAAAACAAATAGCAGAGGTAAATTTAAATTATACTAAAAAAGTTACACAAACGTACCTGCAATTCATCTATCTTGCCAGTTTCCAAATTTTTGATAATGGGGACGATTCAGTCTACCATCATTACGTTTTAACTTTACTACTTTATATCTTTATTGTTATTCGTTCTGCCATGGTCGACCCTCTTGAGAGCTCAAGCCGATTTCCTCCAAGATTTCTAAATCCCCATCTGAAAATCTTAGGTCTTTGGAATGTGAAGTTTACCGGTTAAGGTTTCATGAGGTACTTCATATCTATTGCAAAGTAAATAACATCCGCAACACCAATCCAAAGGACCATCATATAGAAAACTTCAAAATTTAAGATTTCTAATTTACTTCCGCACCAAGAAGTATTACAAAACACAAGTACAGTAGTTTGTCAAGAGGCGTACATCGCCAATTTTATTTTCAAGTTTTTTAAGATGATGTTAAGAGCGGGCCACAGGCACCGATCATCGTTCGCAAGCAGGACAAACGATCAGAGCCATTAAACGTGTGAGTCACGTTTGCCACGATGAAATAAATGACTGGCAATGGGCAAACATTCAGGAAAACGAACTCCACGAAACAGAATTGTAAAATAACATACAATATTTTACCAACAAATGAATGGGGCTCGTTTAGCTCCGGTAAACAACAATGAAGGATGATGTCGTGATGCGAATGTGTTACCTATATTTAAAAAAGCGATTCCTCTCCCAACTAACTTCAAAAACTCGCTCAGTATGGCTTTGGTCTTTTGTCCCCACGATCTCCTCCACCACCCCTGGAAAACAGAATAACTTGGTCAGAAATGTTGAGTCATGGGAAAGTGAACACGGGACAAACATCAAGGAAAATGAAATTTTAGAATAAAAACCACAATTTCATGTAAAAAGTTAACATTCATACCCTCTCATGCCTCCATGTCCACCTCGGCCTCCCCTGTCTCCTCCCCTTCCACCGCCTCGGCCTCCTCTGTCTCCTCCCCTTCCACCGCCTCGTCCTCTCATTGGCCCTCCTCTTCCACCGCCTCCCATTCCAGGTCCACCCATGTCTCCGCCTCCATATCCTTCTGGCCTAGGAGCGTTGCATCTGTTGCAGGCACCCCTCCACGAGAAGTTATTGTTGCCGCAGCTCGGATTTGGGCATTTCCAGTCGCCATCCCGGCCACCGGGAGGTCCTCCTGGTCCTCCGCCGCCGCCGCCACCACCTCCCATGCCTCTGCCTCGTCCTCTATCTCCGCCACCACGACCACCGCGCATTCCTCCTCCAAAGCCACCACCCATACCACCGCCGCCGCCGCCAGCACCGAAGTTGCTGCTCTTTTTGGTGGCCAATTCAACCTTTATCTTTTTGCCATTAAAATCTTTACCTAAGAAATGTCAAAAGCAATCAGATTAATGTATCAAACCTCAGTGGAAAATGGTTCTATGCAATTTAAATCAATTTGTGCTATCTTGATCTCAAGATATCACCATGATCAACTCAGTACTCGCTCAAAACAAAATCTGCTTACCATTGAACCAATTGATGGCAGACGTGGCTGTCGGTGGATCATCGTAAGTAACTGTGGCTTCACCCTTTGGCTTTCCACTCATTTTGTCTTTATAGATCCAGATTTTTTGCTTTCCAGTTCGTTTATCCATCTGAAAGCAACATTAAAAGACTCGTTAGTAAGCAACAAACGTAAGACACAATTGCAGTTTGTGAAGTTTACAATCTCACCTTGATGATACCGATGGCTCCGAAGAAGTCTGACAAGTCTGTCTCTGTGATTTCTTCTCCCAATCCAGAAACGAAGATGGTGTCCTCCTGGACTTCCATTTCACGGCCGCCTCGATCAAAGCCCCCTGACCTGGGCATTCCACCAGAGAATCCTCCCGGTCCGCCACCTCCTGGAGAGAAACTATCATTTAGACAGGAAGACAACACACAACTTGAAGTACATGAAATTACAACTTTGGCATGCAAGGCTCGTGAAATAAAACCATATTTATGGACCATTATTCCTTATTTAATGCACCCCTGCCTAACTAGTGAAGAATAACCCCAAAATGCATGATTGGTGTCACCATACAATGCATCGACGACCAACCAAGACGTAAAAGCATAAATACTATGAGTGATTTTCACTTATGCTCAAATAACCCCTCGTGGTAAGCACTAACAAGATGGCCGCCACTTGGCAGACATTTTCATAAAACCGACATTGTGCCCAATGACAACACCATTTTAGACGTGACACGTCAGTACATCGTAGTGATTACATTTACACTCTGGTTTTTCACTTTTGCATGGCACCATAACTCTCGTCACGCCACAACAACAGATTACCTCGCGTTTTTAATACCAAAAATATCCAACTCAAGAATCAACTATCAAATGTTTCTAGCACGACCTTTTCAATTTTAATTTCATGATACTAATAGAAAACAGGCACAAGCCTCTAATTTCACCAGGGTTTAGCAGTATCATCAACTAGCCAGCAATTCACGTGTCTACCCACAAAGATAAAAAACTTATTGTTACTCCTATTGCCAAATAATTCTAAAACATCAGTCAAATTGTTAATTTACAAATTGGAAAATGCCACTTTTACGAAATTAAAATTATAAAATACTGTAATAACAGTCAAATGATAATTTGAATTAATCTACACGCAGGAACATGTTAAAAGCATTTCTTGCAAAATAACTCCCAACGCAAATGTCGACTTTAGGAACACATTATTGGTCGTTTTTCATGAACATTCATGCAGCGTAAAATTACGGCGCTTTCAAGTCGACCATTACATGCAACACAGTATCAACTGATGCCTGCCTTTCAATATGGGTCACACTAAAACAAGTTTTACCCGTTAAAAACATTATGACCCCTAAATCCTTCAAAATATATAGATTTAACGCAAATTGCAGTCATGTTATATGTGAGCACTGCAAGAGCTCAAACGCCAGTAATATTTAAAATGCATTTAACAAGGCTGATGCGATGATTACCTTTGAAAGTGCTACTAATGGATCTACGCAAAAATTAATAAGAAAATACACCCACTAAGTCCACCGCCATCAACATAAATACTAATATAATAATCAATTAAAAAGAAAATGAACGGAGCGCCGTTGTAATCGGTGCTGTTACCTTTCATGAAACTACCCCTTCCACCTTGGCCACCTTGGTTACTAAAATTGGAGTAAGCACATTACACGTGTCAGAGCTTCGGGTCAACCGCACAAGACCAATAAAACAACGCATAAACACGGACGCCTCCTGCTTGAGACGGGATGTCAACACTTTCAAACACCATTTAAACATGAGCTGTGAAATGAATGTCTTTACACAAATATACAATGCATGGCTTTAGAATTAAAAACAACTGGGGACTATTGTCAATTTCCGATACTTTCAAGAATACTTCATATGCCGATGCACTAAGACCTGGTTGCACAACATGCTTAAACTGTCCTTCACTTTTTAAAAAGCATGCGATTAGAGGGAGTTTAATCTGGTTGTTGCAAAGTTGCCACTAGTGCACCAGCAACTAAACCATTGAACCCATTAGCAGTGTTCCTTAATTCTGTCTGTGAAAATGACTAAACCAAAGACATAACCCAACATTTTGAAGAGAACTTGCACGTGTACATTACTTCTTTGGAGAATGGTGTTTCATGCCCTTCATACCTACACCAATTTCCATTATAAAGTTTAACACCAACCTTATAAAACACCACTTGCACATCCAAGTTTTAACCTACAAGGATGACTTTTCAAGCACTGTCCGAATTACAAATTCATAACGTGATCATACACAATCCATCTGCATGACGTAATTTTTACACACCGATATTGTGAATAGAATTAAATAATGAATAAAAACCTAGCTCTTAGGTGAAGTAGTATTAAACTAATAAAACTCGCTTAGAGCAGTATCTCTGCAGAATTTTGTCAGTTGACTTAACAGGATTAATTTATTGCTTTAAAGCTTGTCACTTGTCAATACCACATTGCCAACGTCAGAGTAGTTCAAACCAAGAATCCATAATCCAGATATTATGGTTCAAACAAATTCTTCCATTTTGTCTACAACACCAATATCACCATTAGTATATATGCTTATTTTGGGGTAATTAGAATAAAGAACACTGCTATTGGCAAATCAAGGCTTAGAGATAAATTACTACAAGTAATTCATCTGAAAGAGTTGGGGAGACTCGTCTCTTTCAGTCCCTACACTTTGCTGAGACTTTAGAATAATTACAAGTGCGCAATTGTTAAAATATTAGATGACTTGCACCAAGCAGCTGATTGATCCAATCACATTACGGGAAACTAGTTTTTGGTAATGCAAAAAACCTAAGTGGTATCAACTTGCTGCAAAGTGCAAAGCCATTCAGCTTCAGGGATGGTAAATAAGAAATGTATATAAAACCGTAGTACAGTGAAAGCCTGTTAATTCGGTCAGCTCTTTTATTCTATCAAAACATTCAGAACTGATTCCCCCCCCCCTATGCTGCCCTATATGAGAAAGTAATTCCAGACGTGTATTTAGTCTGCTGTTCTTTCCTAAATTGGCGCTGCTTAGGCAAACGATTTGCACTTGCCTGTTCGAATGAAAAAATCTGATGCAATACACTGATGACGTCATGAGGATGCACTGAACAAAAAGACAAGTTACACAGGCTAGACACAGCTCTACTCTAGTGTGGACGATTCAAATGCGCCATAAGCATCAGCATCTTTAGTCATGTATTTTCTGCTTAGAAAATGAAACCTCACCAGTTGCAGCAAATTGGAATTATCTAACACTACTTTTTTTTAAAATTGTTTGATAAGGTAATTTTCATCGCCTATTTCTGTCAAAATCCCTTGAACCATCTTGATCGAATTAAGCAGCTTTCACTGTATGGAGCGTGAATCATTCACCAGTTTAACGCTGAGGGTTAATTATATAACTAAAACCCAGATGGTTACACCTAGGTAAAAACATCTTAAAAAATTATTTCACGGGTTAAATGTGAAGATTACTCAAACACCCAAACATAGGCACAACAAAGACTTCAAGGAATGTGTAGTGAATGTATGGAATGATAATGGCCAGCTTCACGCATCCTGCTTAACAACAGCTGGATAGGCTCTTAAAAACACATGGGAACTGAAAAAACTGCCGAATGATAAATGGACGAGGCACTGCTCGTAATAAATGTAACATTAACTTGTTGTTTACATTTCAACACCAGATAATTTATAGTCAAACAGTTCACAGGAAGAACTTTGCTACGAGACTGATTTCAATCAATGCACAATTACCATCTTTATGGCTTGCTCAAACACCTAGTTTGCACATTACATAATACCAGTTTTACAGAGCAGCACAATTCAACATCGGCTTGCTTTTTTAAGTTCAGAAATAATGTTATCACGGACAAAGTCTCAACAATCAGGGTTCGTAAATTAAATTCATCATAACTTAATCAAGCCGAAGTTACTTTGTAGCAGACAATGTCTTTAAACCAAGATGCTCCTTTTTCAGTCACAGACAGCAAAGATCAGGTGATCAATTTCAACGCAAACTGTTTGACACAACACACCCCACCATACTGAAGATTCTTTACACCAAAATTGACACCACCTCTGTGTATCTTTAAAAAAACTGGCTTGTCTTTACCAGACTAAAACGTAAGAACAACATTTATCTTCAACCCACACTAGTTGTGCTGATTGACTGCTCGTTTCAAGCTATATCAGAGGCATGGTTCTGTTCACCAATGAGCGTTACGCATGCACATCACGTTTTTATATATATAAAAAATAAAAATAGACCAGACACTTTATTCAGTACCACCTAACCATTCCTTGAAGTAGAAGTTTAGCAATCCAAAATCTGAGTAACAAGTAGGGACAAGCAATTCTTTAATTTGGGGCAGTTTATAAGAGCAGCTTCTGCTAACAAGATCAATTTGGTTCATACATTTCTTCATATATCAGAGAAGACAGCCAAATTAAAATTCAAATGCTTTGTCCATGAATGACAATTACTTAAATCTCCGAATACACGCAGATTGAATATTAGAAGATGTTAGCAGAAACGTTTCTTAAACAAAATCAGACCCTGGGCAGGGCCATAAGAAATTCCGAAATTTGCACAGAACAAGACAACCAAAATGAAACCAACGCAATTTTCAAAATACCTAGCTTGATTTTAGACTTGTACATATCACAAAGCTACAGAAAGTTTTGATCCAGGCTCCCAAATTACTACATATAGAAATTAACTGAGTTTTGAAAAAATTTAACCCCGTATGAAAACTCACCCATAGCCACCGCCGCCGCCTCCTCGGCCACCTCTGTCCATGTTTGGAGCTCCGTATCCGCCAGGAGGACCGCCTGCAAAAAGGATAAAACCGAATAAATTATGCTCGCAACGTAGAGATGGGTTCAAATTTGTCCCTCCAAATGAGTGAGTGAATGAGGCTGTATGGCGATGCAGCCTGTAAGGAATTATTATAAGTTAAAAGTTTGGAAAAAACAGTTGAACTATTTCCCGGAGATAAAGGAAACTAAAATGATAACTGAAAGCATCGCGCAGCATTAAGATGCGACATCGGCAGTGACACATGGTGTAATGCCATGCCGGCAGCAATTCCCTCAAGAGCTACATCACCACCACCACTAACAAGTGGCGGGGACCGCGATTTACAGCAGCAGAATTTGGGAGAGGGCAAGGGGTAAAGCTAATAAAGGGTTGTCACGCTTCATGCTAGTTATGTGATGTCAACTTGAGACAATTCTATGCAGTTTATTGCATGAAAATCTTTAGAGATGCCTTGGTTCGAAATCATTACAGATATATCCCATAACCTAAGGATGTGAAAATAGCCTACAAAAACAACACTGAGCAAAGATCTTATAGTTTCAATACTTTAGCAATCAACATTTCAAAAAAGTGAGCCATGACTTTAAAAGGACATGTGCAAAACAGAAAGTATCTTGCTATTTATATGAATATTCATCATTGCAAATTTCTAAACCATTACTTGCTTATTAATAGAATCTAAATTTTGATTATTTTCACCCCAGATTTTGAAGGTTCCCTCAGGTTTGCAGGATCACTTATGTGAACATTGCTTAATTGATACCAAGATTAGCTACTCCACCCATGTGCTTTGATGCTTGTGGAGATTTAATCTTTTCATTGATGCATCAGCGTAACAACCCTGCAATCATTCACTCTGCCATGGTAATTTGTCGATTACCTTGGCTCGTGAAACCTCCATGGTTAGGAGGACCAGAAATGGGAGCGAAACTTCCTGGGCCGGGCTGTGGAGGCGCCCCCGGAGGACCACCAGTAGGCGGTCCTGTGGGATGGGGAGGGGGGTTGCTTTGCTGAGAGATGGCGCTGCCAGGCATTGGCGGGTGCGGTGGTGGCACCGCTCCCGTTGCCTGGCCACCGCTGTTGTATGGTCCCCCCGCGCTGCCAGAGGGTGCTGCTGCTTGCGGGGCTGGCCCAGGAGGGGTGCTCGCGTAGCCCAACTGGGGTGAATGATGACTGTAGGATGGCTGCCCATAGCCGCCGTAACCTTGACTTCCATAGGATTGCGACGGCGGTTGCTGGGAAGGCGGCTGTTGTTGCGACGGGGGCTGACCATAGCCCATTGGTCCTCCGCCTCCTCCTCCTCCTCCAAAGCCCTGCGGCGCTCCGCCAGTTTGGCCATATTGACCAGTCTGTCCATAACCAGGATAGGTATTTGCCTGGCCTAGAGGAACGAGGCAAAGAGAAAGCAAATACTGGTACCTTGCAATATTCGCTCATCTTCACCCAACCAGCACTCGTGGCAAAAAATTAAAAAGTAAACCCTGAGTGCGGGGCACAAAAATCGGCCCTGGCTGGATATCGAAATGTCACGTCATTAGATAGGAGAGTCAAATGACAAATGGACATTCTCACCTGAAGAATAGCCTCCACCACCGCCGCCAGATGATTGATTGTAGCCAGAAGAGGAAGAGCCATAGCTCTGAGTTGGCTGCTGGGAATATTGGTCTTGGCCACCTCCGTAGCTGGTATACGAATTCCCACCACCACCACCTCCTCCTCCGCCACTGTTACCTCCACCCCAGCTTTGGGCCTGAAAAAAAGTTAAAACAACATTAGCTTCATCCACAGCACTTAATTAGGCACTGAAGCACGTGCATTTCATACATAACAGCATAAAACAGACGAAAATTACAAAATAATACTGACCCCGCCAGCTGACTGGCCATAACTTTGTTGTCCATAACTCTGGCTGTAAGAATCGGTACCTTGTCCATAGCCACCAGCAGAGGCCCCGCCTCCGGTGCTACCATAACCACCATAGTTAGAAGCGCCACCGCCACCATAATTTCCGTATTCTGAAAAAAATATATGGGAAAATTATCAATTCCAATTTTTACAAAATCTTTTTCAGCAATTACGAATTATTAAAAAATATATAGCCAGAATAACAAAGTATTGCTGTTTAAAATTTGGCGAAATTATACAAAATAACTAAAAATGCTGTCAAATAATCTGAAAATGTAAAACTATACACGTTTTTAAGTAAAAATTGTCATCGCAACTGCCAACACATTTTAACCACCTGCTCGTTTACTAAATGGGTGTTATCAACTTTTTTTGTTATTTGTCAAGTAAATTAAAAATGAGCAGTTTGCTTAAAGTTGCAATAGATGATTAGTGTCTGGGCAAAAAAGTTACTCAAAGCGAACAGCGTCCATACAAACACTTCAATGAAACCCAGCCTGTAGATGATAGATCTTATCAGACCTATCTTCATGACTATCAACTCTTGTCACAACTGTTCAATTTCTTTTTTTTTGTCGATTTATAAAGCAATTTCCCCCCAAAAAAAACGACATGAACTAGCCTGCATTGCATGTTTCTTTGTTATTATGAATTTCAGCACACGAGGGGTTAATAACGCCAGGGGATGTGCCAGCGTCACCTACCTAGGAATTTTGCCTACGAAGGGGATTTTTAACGTGCAGAGATCAAACTAATGCATATCATTTTTGTCATAATGAAAAATATAATAACAATAAAGTCCCTTTCAAATGTTGGTCGCGTCATTAACGAGAGAAAAGATAAACCTTCATGATAGGAGGAAAGCCACGCAGCGGCTGTCTCATGTAAGCCTGCATTTATAACTTAAAATCATCTGCTAAAAATATCTGAGTTGAGAGAAAATGATTGAAATTGGACTTCAAACTTGACATAAAATGGAATTTTTACTAATATAAATTAACCATACAGTTGACAAAAAACTATGTAAACTGTATGAAAATTGCAGTTTTCGGAAAAAATTAATAATTAGATTTTTGAAAGTACATTTATAATAACACTTACAGTACAAGGATTATGTAATAACCAGAATTTAAAAATAAATAAATTTTGAATTAATAAAAACGAATATTTCATGGCAAGAAAAAGTATGTACTGGTAGAATGTTATTTTCTGGCCATTTCTTTATTTTTTACTAAACTTTAGATTATAAAGACTCATCATCACTTTGGTAAGTTCTGCAGAAAATTTAGTTCATAATGGCATAAACTAAACCATATCTGGTTTGCAATGAGTATTAGTTACTAAAAGGAATTTTAGTGGAAACTTAAATAATATCGAGAGATTACGACATAATTGAAAATTTCATGTATGCCAGCATTTAAAATCTCGCCAAACATAGAAGAGATGGGAAAAGTCATAAACTCGTGTCTGGATAATTTAGAATACTTCTGATAGTTTGTGTCCCAACATTTCCTGATTCTGAGGCAATGTGTTTGGTAAACATTTATGAAGATCTTTTAGAATTTTTCAGAGAAAATCAAAACAACCTGTCATTTTTCCCTCACAGATAGCTTACATGGACGGCTTATTTTGCGTTTGTTTAAGACTTTTCCGTTCTTTTCTGTTTTTTGAGAGTGTATATACTGCCATCTCTCGATATTAAATTTCCACTAAAATTCAATCGAATAACTTTTTTTGAAATTTTCCTCCTATCATCAACTATTGAAACATTGGCCACTAGACGGCGCCAAATGTCACGCGCGCATGCGCAGAGCTATTTAAAAGGGGCTATTGCAATGAGAAGCTTGACAAAACACTAACTTTTGTTACAAGTCTAGCTGAAGAGGGGATGGAGCTGCTAGCAGACAGTGCAGGGAGATCATTTTGCTATAATTTGGGAAAATTTTCCAGACATTCCAATGACCACCTTTTTCCCCCTGACCTGTGGCCATCCTGGTTTAAACTCAACAGAAAGAGTTTAGTGCAATTTTTAAAGAGCCGCCATTAAAGAGAATTTTTGAGCATTCTCAAAATTCTCCAGCAAACAATACACCCAGAAGTAAAGAATAGTCTTTCTGATTCGGTTGTGAATGCACGTACTTTGTGGCGGGTGCCTCCATAGGGTGGCGCTAGTGCTAACTTTATTGTCTACAACGACCATACACCCCTGCTTTTTCCTTAAATTTACATTTTGGAGTAATTTGGATGGTAAACTAGGTTAGGATGTTGTTTAGTTCGTATAAGGTAAGCTAAACCTGTACACCGGTTTAGCATTCCATGTTAAGCGTCTTAACTCCATTAATCTACCGCTACAAATTCGTTAAGCGCCTTTTGAACTGCAATTAATGACCATTTTAAAATATGAAGAAAAAAAAACATTCCGAAGTAAGAAATCGCATTGAGTGCATGAATCCTGTCCAAGCATTTTTGTTCATAAAAGAAGCCATTGTTAGGCTTAATTTCTAGCTTCGGTAAGGCTATTTTAGCCCTAGCAAGCGTGGCGTGGTAAGTCGAATTTTATTTTAAAAAAAGTGTTACCGTCACACCGGGAACACACTAAACAAAATCCTAACATTAAAAACATCTCTAATATAAGAGAATACGGCAATCATTCGGATTTTTATCAGCACGTTTTCACTACTAAATCACGAACGTTGTTGGCGCGCCATTTTCTCTTTGTTCTCCCCCAACGTAGACAACACGCCTATGCCCGGTAAACCAGAAATCATGAAAATTCATGCGAACTTTATACTTACGTCCAGATTCTGCCATCTTTGGCGTATATTTCAATCGATTAACTTCTCAAATAATTCAAATGCTAGCTTTGAAGAATAATTAGCTATCGAACACGATAGAAGAACCACTAACAACAACTTCAACGTCCAACCCGAGGATGAAAAGAAAAAAGTACAACGGACGCTATGCTAACAGCAGTATCAATGCGCCGCTTGTACAATGACGTCAAGCGGAAGAATTCGCCTTCCGATAAGATACAAAATAGTCCCGCGCAAAAGTACATTGTACTCGGGTTTATTACACGAACCCATGTTTTCAAAATAAAGTTCGTGAATGGGAATGTCATCTGCGCTCTCCTTTAGTTTTTGCAGATTCCAATAAAGTCGTTTTTACAATCAATGGCATGTTTTACATTTTCCCAGTACAAATTTTGCAAAATTTGCAACAGTTTCTGAGGACAAATTTGCAACATTTTCCACGTTTTCCGAGGACGAAATTGCATAACTCTCCACGTTTTCCGAGTACAAGTTATCAAAATATAATTAATAGTCCACATTTTCCAAAGACAAAATTTCAAATTTTTTCGACGTTTTCCGAGTAGAAATTTTCAAAACTGTCCACTTTTTTCGAGGACAAAACTGCAAAACTGTCCATGTTTTCCGAGGACAAAATTTCTAAATTTTCCACGTCTTCCAAAGACAAAAGTGTACAATTTTATACGTTTTTCGAGGACAAATCTTTTCCTGTTTTTCGAGGACAAAACTGGAAAATTTTCCACGTTTTCCAAGGACAAATTTTCAAAATTCTTCACGTTTTCAGAGGACAAAACTGGAAATTTTTTGGACGTTTTCCAAGTAGAAATTTGCAAAATTTCCCACGTTTACAAAATGACAAAAAAAAAGACAAAATGGCAAAATTTTCCACATTAAATTTCCAAAAACGTCAGTCAACTGAAAAATGCCTGTAATATTCAGGAAGAAATCAAAGACTAACTTATTTTGAAAAAGTCAGGGAAATGCAACACATTTATCATGTTCTTACAATCGAAATTTAATTCTTCGACTTCTTTGTGTTTGCTTATAGCCCATGATCATTTGAAAAAAATTCAATTTTCTGCAACATTTTCCACGTTTTCCAGAGAACAAATTTGCAAAAATTTATGTTATCCTCGGGGCAAAATTATAATATGTTCAACGGTTTTCGAGAACCAATCTTCAAAATTTCCCACGTTTTCCCGACTACAATTCTTCAAAATGTTTAACGTTTTCTCGAATACAATTTCTCAAAATTTTCCACGTTTTCCATTTGCAAGAAATGGAAACTTTCTAATGTTTAAATAAATTTGATTTTTTCTTATTATTAAAATATTTAACAATGAAATCACCTGCAATAAATAAAAAATTGTTTATGGGGAGTAGAATATTTTGTATACATTTTTGAATATATTTTATCAACCTAGGCACGGCACTGGCTGTGAAAGCAATTGCTAAACTATTTACCTCTTACCAACTTGGAAAGTCAAAAATACCGAAATTCAACCAAATTAAGGGAGTTCCCCGGTCCACCGAAGGGAATCAGTGAAAAGAATACAGAGGGAATATGTAACTCGGAGCAAAAATTAGTATCGTTATTTATTTAAATTGCAATAGCATATACTGTACATACTGTATACTTTGATACTTTCTGAATATTTTTATATTTTCTGTTGGCATAAAAAATAATTGATTAGAAACAGGATTCAGGAAACAGGAGCCAAATTAGGGAAACTAGATCATTGAAATATTTTATATTTTTAAAAAAAAAAAGCAATCCTTAGTAAAAAAAATATAAGGATTTAAAAATATAATTTATATTTTTGGAACAATTTGCAGATACATAGAAATGCTATTATTTCAAGTTAAAAACATTTATAGAAAATAATATTAATCCTAATCAATTTTGTCGTTTGCAGTTTAAACTTTCGAAAAATGCAATTTTAAATTTATTAAAAAGAATTGAATAAAAACGTACTCATCTTCCTTTTTTTAAAGTTGACGAGTGATTTTTGAAATAATAAATGCCAAAATGGGAGAATTCATTATATTAGTTTGTTTGCAATAATTATCTTACAAAACAATGCAACTTTGTAATAAATAATTTTGCCTTATAAAATAGGTCAAAAATTGGTAATTATTTTGGTTTATGTAAAAGAAAAACATGAATTACAAGATTTTATTACAGCCAATGTGAGAGTCCATTGAAAGATGATCCTTTAAATATAGCAATTTTACGATTTAAGTACATTATTAAATCAAATGATAAAAATTAGTGAAAGAAAAAAATTTAGCTATCGATCTTAACACCTTGAAATACATGTACAGCAGAAGCTTCCTTAATTCAAATATTTCAAAAATGAACACCAATATGCAATCATAAAAATGTTTTTTTAAAAATTTGATGAACAAAACATGTTTATAAAATTCACGGAAATACCACGAAAAAGGAACAAGATGACACTTTTTAAAGGAAATGCACAATATTTAAAATGTAATTGCTGCATGTTAATAAAACTACTTGATATCCAATTTATTGCACTTTAATTACAGTAAAACTACCTTTTATCATATATTCACTGAAGTTGAACTACCATTGTGTGCTTATAATTGGAAAAAAAACACTTATCCTTTAACCTTTTTGACATTTGAATTACAATAAAAAAACACCCATGCCAAGGATGCATAAAAGCATATTTATTGCCATGTTCGGACACATTAGCAGAACAACGCAGCTCTTTTTTTTTAAAAAAAATATCTTTTTTACAAAGGTTTCAATTTATCATCTAGAATAGATGGTAAGAGATTGTACTTACAAAACGGCGTAATGCGTAAATTGTAATGCGTAACGGGGTAAGTACAAGTGTACATAAACAAAGTTTCAGGGATACATGCGTAACTTTTCACCCATTTGAACCCATGTATTGGCAATGCATGCCCTTTTCTAAAAAAATAGAGGATTTCAGTTCTTCAGATGTAAACTTTGACAGCACCAATGCGAACATTGCTAAACAATAAGGCAAACTGCCTACTTTCTTCACTTTCATCCCGGATGAGATTTGACCATAGTAGTTTGCGGTGTTACCAGTTGCCATTTCCTAATTTACTCCAGTTTTTACGAATAAAATGTAGAAGAAAGTGCAACATTTTAAAAATAACTAAGGAAATTTTGAAAAATTTAAACAATTCAAGAAAAAACATTCAATATTTTGAAAATAGGTTCGAAATTTTGGAAGAGCAGCAATATGCTCGTGAGTTATTTTCAATAATTTTGCTTAGTACAGCAACACCTTCCGTAATCCAATCATGAACGACCGCTTCAAAAGCCACTACTATCATACATGTATGTTCATAGTAAATTTCTTTTTACGTAGGGTACATGCGAGGTTACCATACTGTCGTACATGCGCTATACTCGCGCACTGGGTCCAAACTCTGAGATTATATCATGTACCATTTCGATTTAAAGTGCACGAAGATAAAGGCCTTCACACACGAGGCAATTTACAGCCCGAAACTTGTTTCCAGACACATGTATATTATTGCTTGATATTTAATCGTATATTGGGAAAAATTTATTCGCAAATATATATTTCCAGAATAAAAATAACTATCGGCTGAAATAACTTTCCAACAATTTCTTTAAATTTATTTCCGGATATATCTTTCCTTGTGTGTGACGGCCTTAACGGCTACTTTACCGATGTGATGAGCAAGCACCGGTTTTACTGATATTTGGCTGGGGGGAAATAATCTGGAAAAGCTACATTCCATATGAAGGCGATAAAGATGAGCACCCCGAAGACGATCATCGAGGCCCACCACAGCCACTTTTCCCACTTGGACACGCTGACGTTCCTCAGCACACCGATGCCGACCAGCACTCCTGCCAAAGCCCCACACAGGTGAGCGGCATAAGCAACCTTCGAATCTGTGCCAGAACTGGAATAGCGGTTGTACACGGCAGAACCAACATCCACGCCCATGATCAGTGCCAGAGCTCCCAACTGGATTCCTGGCCATTTCATGTCCTTCCAATTCTGAAATGGAAAAAATAATTAAAACACTGAGCCCTAAAACAAAGAAAGCTAATTTTGATAATCTGTTATGGTTCTGGAATTCTAAATATTACTGTATAATACACGTACATATAAAAATTTCTTTTTAAAAGAAGGATTAAAAAGAAGGATTAAGGACAACTGATTCGCGTTTTTACGTACCCCTATCTGTGAAAAAATCGATTTTACGAACTATTGCGTTAACACCGAAATTATTTGCCATAATTCTGATGTTAATTTTCGATCTGAGTTACGAAGTAAATCGCACTATCAATTTGTTTTACGAACTTTTTTTGGGAAGTCGATTTACTTGTTTAAAATTTTTTAAAGAAAAATGTAGAAAAACACAATTTTATTCTGTTGACATTTCTGTAAAATGACTTGTTTCTCACCAATATCAGCACTGCCAAATGGGCTGTCATGATGGAATAGACGCCGCCGGAAGCCCCCGCCAAATATGTATAAGGATCCGTTACACTGGATCCGAGAGACCCTGGAAAAAAAAATAGTTTTAATTAAAAAGTTACCAGGTCCCACTTTTTTAAAATTTCAGAAACCTGCAACCAGCTGTTACTAGATGTAAGATTTCATTGCCAAATACAAATTGTGTAAAAAGTCATTTAGACTACTGAAACTAAATTTAAACGAGTCATTAGCCAACCAGCTTTTAATCATTGATTAGCCTTGTGTGGCGCAGCATTCACTTAACTTAAAACTCTTTAATTGTCCAAGTAAAGAGAAGCCAGCTGTGGTACAAGTCATAATTCAGCAATCACAGATTTAAAGGAGAATAATGCAATGGGGCGTAAGTGTTTCAGGTCATTAAAATGCAAATGCAACGATAAACGAGCAACGGTCATTAAACATTTTCCTACCGGCAATAACTCCAGCCATATACACAATGGCAACTCTCCATGGTCCGTTAGCCTAAATGAAATATAAATTGGAAATTAACCAAAAGTCATTGAGAAATGCAATCGACTTAAGATGAAAAACAAAAATATAAATTCTAAAATAAAAAGACACAGGAGCATACATGTAACTGATTTATCCTGCAATTTTTCAACGTACAACTACATGTAATCTGGCGCAGCATAGTAAATGATGACGTCATTCATCAGAATTTAACAAATGACGTCATAATCAGAATTTTTACAGGAAGACGTCATCGGCATAGTTGAAATTAATGACGTCTCAAAACAGTCTTAATGGAATGAATGACGTCACCATTTACAGTTTTAATGAAAGGAATGATGAAGTCATCATTTAACAGTTTTAATGAATGACGCCAGAATTTTATTAATGATGTCTGGAATGTTAATGAATATAAACCTCAGAATTTTTATTAATAACGTCTGGATTGTTAATGTATTCAGTTAACATTCACTATTTTATAATCTATTAAAATCTATTTAAATTTATTAAAATAAAGAAAACAAACTATCAAAATTTTAAATATTGGAAATTAAAATCGTCTAATATTTTTAAATTTATGATTTTTAAGAGAGAAATAAAAAACATGAAATCGTTATGTGATGAATAACAATTTGAACTTTTTATAAAAATTGTTATTGAATATTTGAAAAATTTTATGAAATGTAAGAAAATTTAAGAAAAGATCCAATTTTGATAAGGTTAACCGGGCTTTTAAAAAAATAATTTACTTTGTAATCATTGAAAACTATGAATAACGGACTAACTTCATAATTAGCTGTTTTAAAAATGCAGTATGTCATGATTTTAAAATGTTTTAATTTAAATCTGACTTTTTAAAAATGACTAGATTCAATATAAAAAAAAGTATAAAAATGCAAATTGTGCCTTCATTTCGTGACGCAATTAGTTCGTCAATAAAAATCTCAAATTACTGAAAATTTAAGTATAAATTCTGATATTAAAAACGTAGATCATTTTTGTACGTAATTTTGTCCGGCTTCTAACGAAATTACTACTTTTTTTCACAATTATTACACAATTCGGACAATTATAATAAAACATGAAGCAAAGTCTAAAAATGCATTATTTTTGCTTCCTTCTGGAAAAATAACTTAATAATTGAAGAAACTATTCTAGCCGTACCATTTCCAAGGGAATTCCAAGCAGCACTTGTATCAAGACATTGTTGA
>JAQGBX010003178.1:0-18035 GCA_034698745.1 Megaphyllum sjaelandicum
TTATACATGTACATGCATCATCCTCGCTGGATTTCTCGGTGACCAACGAAGGACTCCGTATACTGTATGTTGGGCCATATTCTCGCTATAGCTCCATCTTAATGAAGTGGCAAGATAGCCCAACTCCAAAAGTAAATTAAATGTCACGGTGCCACCATAAGTCAATATACTCTCTTACAGGGTTTATTAACTGCCTTCTATATACGAGACACCGCCTTTCCCCCTCTCGCACAATTGCCGAGTGCAACCGTGAAAGATGGCCGCCAAATTCCTCAGATTCAATAGCCGACCGAAAAGCTCCATTCTTGTCTTAGATTTAATTCTTCGAGCGAAAACTAACGTCTAATTTATGGGAGTGAGTGAGTGTCACGCTCGCACTCGCAACCCATATCACTGAGGAAAATTTCAAACCCCAGAAATTTTTCCCTTCGCAGGAAACTCGAAGAATTCCCCTAGGTTTTGCACATGTGCGCATAGGCCGCCATTACGCTTATCTTAGCGGATTTATTCCCTACGAAGCATCAGCACGTGCTCGGCATCGGTAATAAATTACGGTAATGCATGTGGCGGACGGTAGTTGCCATATTAACTTAACGGCAACGAGCCCGAGCGCCGTTGCACCCACCGAACCAAGTCTTATACTTACAGTATAACATCCGAAATATGGAAACCAGATGAACTCGTGGATTTACGAGACCAGATAATATTCTTCTTCCTATCGGACATTTATTATGAAAATGTGCCAAAACTATTTATCAGTAAACTGCCAGTACGACTGCCCATAAAAAGGTGTTCTATTATGGAGCACCGTTGCCCGAATAGCTATAGTGTATTAAATACATTATATACATGTATGCTGGAAACCCGGGTTTTCCCGGGCTGACATGTATACAGACAATTCAAATTAATTTCGGAAGTTGCCCATTGTCCTTTAATTATGCATTATTGTAACCTGATTAATTTGTATATCATAATGCAAACCAAAATGATGAAAGGGCCCGGCGTTGCCCGGACCGTTACTAAAATTTTGATGACGTCATCCGGGTACACTCCTTGCGATGAAATTCTTAGCGTTATTAGTGACGGCATTCGTATACGGTTGTATTTTTTCACATTAACGTTTTGTTAAATATTTTACCAGTCATTTAATCGGGTTTTCCCAGCCGATCTGATACATATACATACATGTATGTAGATACCCAGCCACATACATCTGTTTTATAAATAGATAGATTTAATCGGACATTTTTTGAAAATTTAAGCACATTCCCAGTCGACCTATACATACACCCGGTTAATCTGCTTAATCGAACATAATCGGTTAATCAGATTAACCAGCTGCCATATACACATCTTTTCTTCATTCAGAAGCGTGCAGGTATTACTGAAGAAATCTAAATTAGTTCAGCATATAAAAAAGGAGAATTATATTTTAGACAAATTGTTAACACAATTAATAACAAGTTTGCAAAACCAAAAATAAACTTTTCTCTTCGAATGTATACCTATACTACAATTGTATAGTATACTGTATCATACCTACTGTATTGGTTAAAAACAATCCAAACCGGGCAAACGCTTTGTTAAGCCAATGAATGCGTTTCTTTCGCACTGCACGTGACTTCACCACTGCGAAGGTGCGATTCGCAAAGCCTCTTCCAGAGTACCCCTATACTAAATCGGGAGATTTACCTATCATTTTTTATCGTTGCGTGTGTAGGCATACCATCCCCTTTAGAAAAAAAACTGGCTCGTATAAGTCGAGACTTCGCTATAGCCGTCAAAACACAATAACGGTTCATGCTGCGGCTTAATCAGTAATGAAAATTAATAATTACTGCCATTAAAGATAATCGATGAATGCGAGAGATTAGGATTGGAAAAAAAAGTGTATAATGCGGATGGGAGATTTACTGAGGCGCGTGTCTTAAGGCTTTTCATTTCCAATGCATCATAATGGATTTCATTTCCTTATTAATTTCGGCGACGAGCAAAAGCCGTGAGATTTAATATATGGCAGAAGGTGGATTTTACGAGTGCGCGATTCAAATCGCACATAAGCCCATGCAGTGTCTGAGCAGCGCGCATTGAATATATAGGAATACGTGCAAGGTGGGAGGATCCTCTGCTGCGGAAAATTTCACGCTACGGCGCTCCCGCTACTTTATGAACATCGCCTCGCCATTGTCATAAATTTCAAAACTTATAAATGAAGTAATAAGTAGGCAAAGGACGTTTTTAACTGCGTCGCAGAGATCACCGCGCCAAATGTCACGTTTCGAGCAATTTTCAATATTGCTAAAGAGCTTTAATAACGCACCCCTCTTAATGGCTATTCCTATCAAACTGACGAACGAGACGTTCATGATTCGCACCCAATTTTACGACTATTTTCAATTAGGATATATCAAAATGGAGTACCCGAAAATTCGTCGGGCATGCTTTTTTTCCCTTTCACATCCAAAATTTCATTTATGAAATTAGATTTTGCCGGAAAATCGATATATCACCAATCAATGCGAGCAGAAAACAATTCACGAAGAGAACAGCTTTTGCAAAACGCTGTTGGAAAAATCAGACTCGAGTGGAATTAGACAGGATAAAATGAGCCCAATTAAAAATCAATCGGATACAAATTTGACTCGCCTATACTGTAGCCTATATGCAAAACGTAAATACTGTATAATCAAAATTAATGGTGTTTATTCCAGTTGTGTCGCTCGACTGGTGGCAGAAAACGGAAACCTTCGAGTTGGCCAGCGAGCATGCGCAGTGACCGTCTGGGAGGGCGGCGCACATGCGCAGTAAAAACTGAAATAAACTCCCTTATAACTCCAGGTTAAAGCATCGAATCATTACAAGCAGAAATTTAATGGTTTACTGAAACGTATGTTTTTATCACATTTTATCGCAAAACTTTAAACCATTCTCAGGCTGGATTGATTCGATGCTATTTAACCAGGAACTAAATTTCATTTTGAACTCTTAAAACAAAATCGATGGTAAACTGTTACAGCTGCGTGAGTACAAAAGTGCATGTTTCGTCTTTTTTCATAAATAGTTTCAGATATAGGAACACGAACACGGTAAATAAAAATGTACGAACACCTCGCGAAAGCATTAAAGGGAACGATGTATACAAACCATCCATATTTATTGCCAACTATATAACCAGTTCACTCCAAAAAGCATGGGTTGCGTTTTTAGAAGCAATAAAAAAGAAAATAACGTGTACATGGATGTTTTGACATAAAGTTGAATAATCCATTGCATTAAAAAGAAAAATCAATATTTCATGTTGCGCCCATATAACATGTCAGTTTTCCTTTTAAAAAAAAGCCAATTGGAAACTGGATTTTTAAATTATTAACACATGTATGTATACGTATAGCATATACATTTTGATTAACTATCCACATTACGATAATGAAATAATTTATAGTATTCAGTGCGCGGAGGCACATTTAGTATACTTTCACACGTACTAGCGGTACTCAAACAGACGAACTAATTTTAGCAGAACAGGTTGACCTCTTGAAAACGGTCATAGCAATTACGGTGACCCCCCATTTGAGAATGGAGCTCTGTGATTCGCTCGACCAACTGCATAAACCATTACAGAAGTGAAGGGGAAAGTCGTGGGTTGCACCAGCCTGAATTTCGGAACAGGGTCACAAACGTACCCTTCTAACTGGACCTATTACTGACCAAAAGTGCGTCATTTTCTTTTCACAATCAAACGATTCGACTTTGCAAAACTGACTTTAGTGAGAATGCACGACCAAATTGGGCCAGAAGTAGGGTACCATAATGGAAAAATTGCAAACTCTGTTTGAGTACCGCCCAATCAGCAATTCTAAATTGTATTAAATTTTTTATTATTTATTTGCTGGACAGGAAAAACCCATGCTTTGCATTACCAAATTTTATTTCAGCCATTTTAAAACTTTTATCTGTATATCCCACACCAGTACATTTTGATGTGTTTATGGTTGAAAGATATGAAATTTGCGCATGTAAAAGACCAGGAGGCCATTCGTTGATCACCTTAAGTTGCGTGATTAGATACTATAATTAGAACCAATTGTTTTATAACGAAAGAGATTGCTTTTATACCACACATAGGCTACCGTATACAGGAGTTATTACATAAGCAATAAAAAGCGGGTCCCTCGAGGGTCGTTGGTTCACGAGTAAATACGGGGCCTGCCACAAATTTGGTCCTTTATTACGCGCATTAATCAGGAAATAAAATTACATTTCTAAAGTTACTTCTATACAGGGTGTCTACGAGATTCAGCGTTTAATAAATTATAGTGGAATCAATGGATTGCTATACGTGCATTTATTTACATGGGACACTCTGTACGTGCCACTATAAGGTATTCTCATCGCTGAAAAATATCCTTATAACCAGATTATGGGTCCCCCATTAAAGTTACTCGAGGAACTCAAAGACGCTACGCAGCTATTAGGCCAGCATAATCAAAAAGGCCAATGTGCTCATAAAACAAAATTAAATGAAAACAAAAGAAAGGTATAGTGCGAGGCATGGATAAGTTTTCCAATTATTACACGCATAAGTAACGCGTCTCCCCAAAAAACATTACGACTGTTTTCATGTTAAATATATACAGTATACTGAATCGAACCTAAATTCTTAAGACGAATCTAAAGGGACGTGGAATTTTTCGTTTAAACCGTATAGTTCGCACAATCTGAAGTCAGGCAAACCATGACTTCAACAATATTAAATTTTGTTTCATATAGAAGTTTGGGAGAAATCCTATACTCCACAGTGCACGTGCACGTGTATGAATGTAAAGATGCGACAATTTTTTTATCGCGGAATTCCCCGTTATACCGTATAAGGCTATACTTTTTTTCATATTGTCGAAAATGACAATTATAGCGGGAATGCTCATGAACTCGGAAATTCCTTCGTTTTAGCCGAAAATAAGCACTATCCGAATTCGGAATTCGTATTATATGAAGAAATAACGATTATTCTCCCATACTCTATATGATGGGGACTGGAAATGAGTTCGTGTACATGTACAGTATACATGTATCAGAAATTTCACTGTATTCCATAGTGATTGGCACCAGGTTCCCCCATAAAGCATTTGGACCGAAAACATGTGACGCTTGAAATAACTTTTTCTTAATCACTCATTAAGAGTTAACAAATTTTATAAAATATTCGGTAAGATGTGCGCGATTTCGTGTATCCTTATGCGATCAACAATACCAAAAAAACACCGATTGAAAAGCGAACGTTTGTCCCTATCAAGAGCCCCAGTTTCAAGTATACTGCACATTATATCTATTTCCTTTCATTCGTGTCCTTGGATTGAAAACACTTTTTAATTGGTAATTAGTAGAAAATGAGTCCACGTATACACCATACATATAAATTCCATTAAATGTACGTCCTTCGCGAAATGCATCAAAGCAATTTAGAGTTGTCTGGTTAACGTTATGGAAGAATGAATAACTGTTAATCTGGAAACTTCGTCCATCGACCAATGTAAAAAGTCCGGATATTGATCATTTTTTTACGAAAATGGTTACACGAAGCAGATATAACCATGGCAACCGAGCATTTATAATACAGCAGTGATGGAGAACTGGTTTTCATGAGGTCATCCCAAAAAACGCTGCAGTCCATAAAATGTACATTTTATACCTTCTTGCCGATGAGAGTAATATCATGTCTCAATAATGAATTTAAAAATGCAGCGTTAACCCTTTAAGAAAAACTAGCTTTATACGAATTTCTGATAATACGAACTCGTTTCCAGCCTCCCTTTATAGGACAAGGGCTAATAATGTTAATGTCTTCGTTTAATACGAATCCGGAAGTCGGCTATTACAAATTTTCTGCTAAAACGAAAGCTATACATGGTACGTTAAAACAAACCTTTAAACATTATGAAAAAGGTATACGTTACAACGGGGAATTCCTCGAGAAAAAAGGCAAAGCATTTCATCCAAACCTCGATGGAATTTTAGTTCTTATTTTTGAAGTTGTGAAGTCCAACTTCTTATAATACGAACTACGGTTTTAAACGAACACATTTTGACATCCCTTTGGATTCGTCTTAACGAGGTCCGACTGTATACGTGAGAATGATGTCAGGGAACAGTCTGGAAATGTCAAAAAGTATAAATCACATTGATAAAATGCAAAGCAGATGGCGATGCTAGTGAAGCTCCATCCATTAGCGCCAACGCTGCGTGGCGCTAGTTGCATGGCGTTGCTATTCCCATTAAAGTTGGGTGCACGAATGGGCATGCGCCTTTGGAGCTCAGCAGCAAAAAAAAAGTCAAAAGAATTGTTGGCCTTGTGAGGAAACGTTAGGGGAGGGAACGTTGAGAAATTGGGGGAGCGTCATTCCGAAGAAAAGGCAAGGGTGCGTGTTATTTGAGGGAACGTTGAATAAAAATACGAAAAAAAAATAGCCTGTGAAGGATGGGGTTTGTGCCCGTCTAGTAGAGACTAGGGAGTGCTGACATCTATCAACTGCTGCTATGTTTCTTCGCTCCGTCCCAGATGTCACGTCCATTTTCATTGGACTCGCATTTTTTGACACCAATGCGTAAATGACGCGTTTCTAGGCCAATATCCCGACGAAAGTCATTCCTCGGAAACAGACCAGAAGTTGCACTCGAAGGCCATAGTGTGAAAAGAAGCTTCAAAATGGCCGCTGAAACTACTTGCGGTCTGGTTCAAACACATTCAAACGTGCTCATGAAATTCGTCAATGAATGAAACAATGAAGGTTACCGAAATTTGTCCAGAGAAAGTGAACCCAGGGGGGCGTTACCAAACCGCCATAATGCTTTACTAGCATAGTCAAACACCGATTGCGTTAAAAATGAAGGCGCGTGGTCAATCGCCCATGTTTTCAGACTACACTAACACTGATTGCATTAGACGGAAAGTGATGTGGCCAATGCCACAATGACCAATAGTTTTGTTCTAATCAGACCTTGTCTATTAAACATTACTTAGACAATATGTTTAAATTGTTAACGACCTTTTAGTAGCTTGAAAATACAATAACAGTTCCAATATTATCACCGTACGTTGTTTATTACTATTTTAATAGTAATAAAATTATTTTTCTATGAGTTGTGGGTGGGCAACCTGTCTCCTGATAATAAAATATTTGTAGACCCATCCACCACTGCGTGTAAACTGCTGTTCCTGACATCACTTGGCTGTCACCCAGAATATACATGTACAATAGGTAATTATATACAATTATATGCAATGTGCTTACAATGTATATAGTACAGTGTATATTAATCTAACTTGTGACAATGTCATAGACAAAGTAACATGTGACAATTTAAGCCATACTGTATCTGAAATAAAAGTTTCAGATGATTTTTTTAAATCCCTAAAGTGCGTGTGTAATAAACATGAATATCATGTTTAATCGTTCATTTTTTTTTCAAACTGCGCATTTGTAAAAAAACAAATTCAGACAATTGGAAGCACGTATACATACTGTATATTTTCAAGGATAACGTTAAATCAAGGCCCACGTTTTCCCAATAAATCCGTGCAACTCAGCCTCTTATGCCATTGGTTTTATATCTTCCTGTCGTTTAACATCCCATGCGAGTTTAGCATATACATGTACATGTACGTGAAATTATCCACTCCGAGTCTACAATCTATTTACATATAAATGCTCATGAAACTGGTTTTCTCATTTTGTTTATAGTTTTTTATTTACGCATTGCAATGTGCTTACAATGTGTATAGTATTAGAACCGAAATAATATTGGGAAAATATTCACGAAGGAAAAAAATTCAATGTTCTATTACATTCCCATCTTATAATGTCTAAATTATAATTTTCAAGTTTTAGTAAGTTCACTATATATAGCTTATACGCGTGTGTTAAAACCATATAACATTTAGAAATCAATCGTATGCAGCGAAGCACCATGGCAACGACGATCGATGCCATGATGTAGTACACGTACGTTTCATTTTTTCCGTATGTATTAAAGAGTCATCCGAGAGCAACGCAATTCAACACGTTTTTTAGTGATGCACCAAATTAGCATAACCAATTATTAAATATACGCCCACTTCAAATAACCATGTTTGCACACCTGGCTATTTTATTTGTGTAAATATGTGACGAAGGTTGGTGTACAGCTAGTGCCCGGATTAATGATTATAAGTTTTCTAAATATAAACATGGTCGTATATGAGTACAGTTCCAGGTCACACTGAATTGTATACACAACTTGCACGAAAATCTGAAAACCACAAAAGGTGCCAAAGCTAACGATTGAATTTGCATCATCCCAAGCACCCCACATCCTGAGGTGGGCCCCCAAACCTGTATAAACTGAATTTAGGATAAAATAAGTCTGTTCCCCTCCCTACTTGTGAGGGCCACGCATCGTCCAGAGTCGAACATTTGATGAGGAAAATCACATTATATGTTCAAAATAATTAGCTTAGGATAATTCACGCGTCCTTTCGTTAATGCCAACTTAAAAACGAGAATGAATTAAGAATGTAACGTTTTTAAGATTTTCATTTAAGTTGTTTGGAGGTCCAGGGGGCCGAGTTTTAAACCGCTGGCTGCGCCAATGCAGCGCGGTGTCGTTATCATTTCCTAGTACACGTATGTTAATTTCAGCAACAACAACAAACAAGAAGAAACCCCTTTAGGTCCGATTTCGCGTGCAGTGCATGAGATATATTGTCGTATAGCTGGCCAACTCGGCTATAAATCAATTAAAAATAGCCCGAAGAATATTTCGGCGCAGCTCCTTTTTGTTTTTTACAAGCATCTCCAGTGTTTAAGCATGCAGCTTTTCTACGTAAATAACATCGGCTGCATATATTTAAAGAGGAACAACGGAAAAATAAACACTACGAAATTGCTCTCTTCGGCATTACTCATCCGGCGCCCTTATCTGTACCGCATTAGGCCTAATAGGCACATAAATAACATTTTCCGAATAATCAGAAACCTGATATTAGAATCTATATACAGTTTATCCACATTTATCCCGTAGGGAAACTGCTTGCGTGGGATCAATAATGGAGCCTATAGAACGATGAGACGAGGAGCTCGCTTTCTTACATTATATATCTATACAAAGACTAAGAAAAACCATAAGAGCTATAGGGGAAACTTATGGTCAATACATAAAAATGGATACACAGGGTGCATGCGTGGAAGCTAAAAAACACTTTCCGCACGATCATGTGCTTGGTTAAGATACAGTGTACCAGTTATGTCGACGTTTTGATAAGATGCAAGTACATGTACAGTATCGATCGATAAGATGCAAATATCGATGTTATGATAAGACGCAAGTATTGATGTGATAAGATGTACATGTAAGTATCGAAGCTTTAAAAAGATGCATGATATCGATGAAGATGCAAACATCGAAGTTTTGATAAGATGAAAGTGTAGTAAGTTTTGATAAACTGAATATAAATAGTTTTTATAAGATGCAAGTATATCGTAGTTTTTGAAAAGGCGGATGCAGGTATATGTATCGAAGTTATGATAAGACGCAAGTATCAAAGTTTTACAAGTTTTGATAAGATGAAAGTATATATACATGCATGTGTACTGCATCAAAGTTTTGGGAAGAAGTTGGTTGGTTGGTTGGTGGGTATAGAAGGGCACAGTGCCTATACAAGGCAA
The DNA here is from genome assembly GCA_034698745.1 of Megaphyllum sjaelandicum. Classification (NCBI taxonomy): domain Eukaryota; kingdom Metazoa; phylum Arthropoda; class Diplopoda; order Julida; family Julidae; genus Megaphyllum; species Megaphyllum sjaelandicum. The sequence continues at coordinate 9,702 of JAQGBX010003178.1, forward strand.
AGGTTGGGAAGAAGTAATGATAAAGATTACTCGTTATTGGACAACCATCTCCACGTTCAAAACTTAAAGTTACATAATATTAACGGCCAATTAGTAGCCTACAATTTATTCTTATCAGATTTGGGAGTATGACTATATACTTAACATAATCGCGTGACGATGCAGGTGTATGCATGGGCACCAGGTTCTCGACACGTATCATTTTCCAAACAGTTTGCCCCCATGCAGACAATGAAGTAAACAAAATTCGGTAATCTACCCATAAATATTTATATTTATCACCACCAACCAACATCCACCCCAAAAAACAAATTCCTCCAAAGATAAACGCGTATGCGCGTCTTATTTCGCCTCTGGCCAATTTTGAGCGCAAGATTGCCAACCACGCTCATTTGCCAAAGTAAAAAAAAAATAAGAAAGATATGGATTGGTACAAAATGGCCATTATTTCAGTTTCAGCACGCTAAGCAACTAAAAAGGCGGGTCACGTGATTTGATTACTAATGATGCTCGTTTATCATCAACTTGACAGGGGCATGCTGTGGGAGTTTTTTTTCTATACCTCCAAAAAAATGACACCCCACATAAAAAAGTCAAATGACCGTTTTGGCCAGGCCCAATACTTCGTTATATAGAGAAAAAAATAAATTCTCACGAACAAAGAAGAAAAGTAAGTAACCTTTATTCGCTATAGGTCACTCTGGCTGGGTGACCAGGACTTCAGATTTATGCAGAAATTTATAAAAAACAAACATTTTAAGGCAGTTGCTTCAAGACAGCTGAGGAAAAAAAGCTCAAATACAAAAATAAATGAATACAAAGTATAAAATTTACACCAAGGCTGAGATTCTGCATGAGAAGTTGGTTGAACTCAATTATTGCTAAATTATATATATATAGGTTTATCAATTCATTGCTAAATTTCATAATCAGAATTCGTATACAAAAATTGCTATAACCTCAAGACATTTTGATAAAATTCCGATTTGATGACATCTACATGTATATCGGTTATTACGAATTTAACTAACTTTCACCATATTACGTCCAAATGAATCATCTCCGCCTCGTCAAATAACCTACATGTATCGAGGTTAACGGGTCTAGGTCAAATTTCCAAGCATACACATTAGCTGAAAAAGCCTCCCATTTGAGGATTTGGATTTGGGAGGCTTTTTCAGCTAATGTGTATGCTTGGAAATATACATGCATGTATATGACCGAAATGGGTTTGGCGTTATACGCTTGACCCCTTAGAAATGCATGGCCATCACTGCCGCATCTGACTTAAAAATGCTTTTAACGAAGTTGCGATAAAAAACCACAAAGCCACACTCGAACCTCGTTAAGACGAATTTCAGAAGACGTCAATATGTGCTCGTTCAACGTGATTTCGACATTAAGAACTATAGTTTTATCGAGGCTTAGATGAAATCCTACCCACGTAATAGGTGTATACTGTTTCTAAATTGTAGGTGCTTCAACCATTATCGACGAAATTCTCCGTTATAAACTCGGAAATTCATTCGTTTTCGCCAAAAATGTGCAATACCCAAAGTCCATACCTATATAGGGTCTGAAAATGAGTTCGTATACTAGCAGAAATTCGTATAAAGCGAGTTCTTTTTAATGAGGTTCATTGTATATCGATTCGCAGTATACTATGCCCCGATGATTCGAGCGTCGCAAATAATGGGTTAATGTCAAAACTGTCCAATCTGTCACGCAGATAACCGCTATCTATAGCCGTGAACCATTAGTTTCAATGTAAATGTACTATGCTAATGTATAACAAGAAGAAGAAGAACAACAACAACACAGGTAGGAGGAAGCGACAGGACCGAGGTTTAGCATAATATAAAATATGACTGCGAAACAAAAGTTACGACAGAATTTCACGCTCGAAACTATCCCATGGCGTTTGGCATTCGTAAAGCGACCGCGGTGCCTTGAAAATTAACGGTCGCCATCTTGAATTTCACGCCTTCGAGAATGAATGTTTAGCAGGTTCGCTCAAAATATTTTTCTCAAGATTTATTAACTTTCACCTCGGCTTGAATTCTCTAGAAAAAGCTGTTAGGCAATCGCACGACGAAATGCATAGCATGCGTGCGAGTTAAAAGGAGGATGTTGGGGATGAAAACAAAAAGCAGAAACAAAGTTTCAATTGTTCATCCGTAAAAAAAGAACTTTCCTAAAATGGTTTGCAATCAAAATTCTGAATTTGTGTCCAGAATTTACACTTTATTATTATGTAACGAAAATATGTGCCGTTAACATAAAAACGTGCATTATCATTATACATGTACATGACGTTATTTATTTCATAACAGTTTAGGGTCTTCATAACAAGTCCAGCACGTTTAAATACAAACTATCGGGACAAATTGTCCGAAACAATTATGATAGTTATAATATATAGTTATTCATGCTATTTTTTCGTGGGTAAATTAATGGGCATCATACGAGATTTGCACCAAAATATTAATACAATTACAGACGAATCTCGTTAAGACGAATCTCAAGAAACGTCAAAATTTGTTCGTTTAAACCGTATTTCGTATTATCAGAAATCAGACAAAACATTATGCTTCGATAATAAGAAATGAAGCTTGATAGAAGTTTGGATAAAATCCTACCCCAAGTACATGAATGGGAAGGTGTGTACCTTTTTTCATATTGCCAAAAGTTCGCTTTAACGAACATAGCACGAATGACCATTTCGAAAATTCTTTCGTTTTAGCCGAATAGGTGTAATATCCGAATTCGTAATTCGTCTTAAACGAAGCAATTAACATTATTCGTCCATACCCTAGGACGGAGAATGGAAACGAGTTCTTAGATGCAATTCGCTTTAAGCAAGTTCTTAATGATGGGAAATTTAATGAATTAAAAAAAAATATAAATTAAGCACACGCAAAAAAAGCGCAATGGTTTCGTATAGTAAACAAAGTTGAGCACGAAGAAACTGACGTCATTTCCCAGAGGCGCTATAGATGGCAGCACGCAAAAAGTGAATAGTCGCATCTGCGCTTGTGCCAAAAGACAGTATCGAAGACAGATCGGCTTCGGTCACGAGGGAACTGATTTCGATCCGTGGGTAGCAGCGAACAGCCTCTGCCATGGCATTTGGGAACGAAGGGGTTTAACTACATTCATTCTCCCCAGAGGGCGGGCCTCGCTGCTATTATTATTATTAGTACTGGGCTTATAATTCGCCTCCGACAAGAGTACACGAGCCGCGAAAGCCACGCACGAAATGAGCGAACAAACAAAACCCGTTAACTTCCCTCACGAACAAATATTTACGACTGAAGCGCCTTTGTATACGAAGCAATTGTACGGGGAACAATGGCGGCAAATACGGAGGGGTACAACCAGGGTGGCTCATGGACACGGGGATCGACCATAAATTCAAATTGATACACAAAAAAATAGGACTGGTGACAGACGTGTACACATAAACGGCAGACGCGGATGGTGATACATTATTCGGGAACTGTCCCGAGTCTTATTCGTACCGTCCCAGGTTAGAGAAAAAAAATGCAATAAAGGCTGCTATCAAAAGTCTCGTTACTCCCACGAGGTTAGAAACTTAACACACCTTTCAGCGCCTTTGCAGACTTCACTCCCTCAATCGAAGCAATGACATATATAAACGTACTAGTGTTCCTCAAGGTTTGAATAGTATAGACTATAGAACTATACCAAACATGTCATGCATGAGAGGGTCCATGAGTATGACTCAAAAACATATACAGTCCATGTGATTATAAAGTTATTTACATTTTCAAATAGTGTACAGTGTTTATATCGACTAAATCAAACATGAGCTGCTTATAAATTTGCAGTATCAAATGAAATGATACCCTGTAAATAAAACGTATACGAATAATGTATCGTATGTCATAATTGCATTTCAAACGCATGAAACGTCATTGAAAATGGCACGCAAGTTAATTTTAGATTTTTTAAAATGGTACACATTTCCATATACGCATATGGTTAATGTTTTGTTTAGCAATGAACAACATGCCACTGGAAGAATATACGTTTTAATAGACAGATAATTTATATCAATTATTACCACTCAATCAAACCGGTTTCATATAATGTCCAATTAACCTCGACCTAAACGAATGCAACTGATAAGAGATGCGTTTGATATGTCTTCATTTCGTAAATTAATATTTGACAACTTCGGGTATTGTCTGTTAGGCCCATCTATACAGTAGGCATGACTCAAATTTATATTTTTCCAAAGGTGCTAATTTTAATGTATACATGTATATTATAAACGATAATTAATATTATCGAGCAGACATAAAGACGACCAAATTTGTAGTTTCCCGACACGTATCTTAATATTACTTAAAATCACAGATTTCAAATGCTTATAAAAATGCTTATACTATATACAATATCGTTAATTTCATAATAATCAACGCAAGAAATTGCTGAACAAGTTTGTATAAACATCGTCTATCACCGGAGCGAATTGCCAGAGATTACGGTTATTAAGCAGGCATAAAATGGCAGCCATGGAGTATACGGTCAGTTAAACATTGCAGGGTCCACTCGTCCAACTGCCCAAATGATATACAACCGCTGAACGGTGGTTAGCTTTTACGGTGCATAAATGAGCGATTAAAACAAACTAAAGGTTTTATGGTTAAAGGATATCTTAAAATACGCACCAAGATGTGACGACACGCGTGAAATGGTTAAGGGGACGAGATTAAACGATTACATTTGAATGGGGGGAAAACAAACAGCACGCAGTTTTTCCACTATTTCGTAGTTTTCTTATGCATTTATGGGAGCATTATTATAATGTTCCCGTAGTTTTGGCAAGACCACACGGGGTCATATTGAAAAAAAAAAAAAAAAAAAAAGACGATAAAAATAATAATAAAACTAAATAGATAATAAAAATAAAAAAGCGCGTGCGGCCGAAGCCCTCTGGCGGTGTACTCGACTGGGGGTCAAAACTTTAAAAGAAATCGCGTGAAACTATACGTAATCTACAAAGTTGAACTTACAATGCTGCGTGATTTGCACTGTTTACTATTATTCTGATATCGAGATAATTTTATCAAGAAATACACTCGTGTGACGTCCAAAAGCTATAGAAGCATAATTTATATGCATTATACAGTATATTGTACTCGTGAATATTACGTAATTATGCTTATGCGATTGTAGATACAGTCGTCGATAAAATTTAAAACTGCTCCGCGTTTAAGCTTTAAAAACTTATGCAGACTTCGTCAAATTCTTCGAAATTACAGGTGCTATTCTGACGCAATATACATACAGTTTTTTAACAAAAAAATTGAACGATAACATATGGCACGTGTGTATCCGTGTAATAGTTAAAATTTCAAAATATAAAGTTACGATTTATAACAATTGATGTATTATACAATGTTCATTCAAAAATAGACCCGTAACGATTAGACAGTTAGCTTAACAATTAAGTTTTCTAAGATTACTGGAAAAAATGGTAAAGTTTGACGGCACTCTTCGCAAGGATTTCAGTGCATATACATAACGAATTTTTAGAAAACCATACATGTACATGTATAAAGTTATAAAACCAAACATGTTAAAAAAAGTCATCGGAATGCCGTGACAGCCTCACGCAGCGTTTCCTTTCCCAACTTGTGTAGCAAAGGGCTTCCAGAATCCCAAACTACCCGAACGCCCTCTGTGGAAGATCCGCTTCCCAAACATATGCGCTGTGCATATATGGGACAGAAGATACGCATCAGCGACTAAAAACGATAACAAAAATCAACGAGGTGGAACTTCGGGGGTCGAAGGTCAACGGATGAGATCAGCGAGAACGTGATCAACAGCTCGCCGGAAAAAAAAACCATCACTGAACGGAGCGCTTTCACTTCGTAAAAACTTAGGACTACGCGAGACGATTACAGGGTGGACTAACGACCGACCAAATATTAGGATTAGAAAAGTTGCAGATACGTTTCAAGAAGAAAATCACGTGGCAGATATCTCGACTTCTTTTACCAGAATTTCAAAACCGTAAATCACGATTTTTATCGCACAGTTTATTAAAATGCCACGCATGGTTTGGTTTTTTAATCACGTTAATATTATTTTAAGTTTCCAGACACCGCAAGCTGAAGCGTATGCCGTTTCGTTCTTGCCATATCTTTTACAGTTCCCCCAGAACTTTCATGACAATGTCAAAATTGACACGTCCAAAGTTATGCACAATTTGGAATTTTCGTTCAAAATTTACAAAGAAAAATTTTAAAAATTTGTATTCCGAATCTGTTGAAAATTTTGAAGAAAACTCGTACTCGGAAAACAAACGTGGAAAATATAGAGAGTCGGTCCTCCGAAATTGGTGAACATTTTACAAATTTGTACGGAAAAAATGTTACACATTTTGCAAATGGGCCCAGAGTTAACAACGTGGAATCATCAATTTTGGATCGTGACAACACGAGTACGTTGAATTTCCCCGACTTCTTCAAAACGTGTCATTTTTGCCAAACTTTTCCAGTTCTGGAGGATCCCTGTTTCAAGGCATAGGGAACACACCGAGGAAACCTACACTGAAACTTGGATTCCGAACTATACGAAAACTAAGTTAACGTATAACTGGAATGTCCCATGCACGGTTCGGAAACTCGCATCCCTGTTTAGGAAACAGAGTATAAGTTTCAGCTTAAGTTTATTCGATGCATCGGAGATTTTACAGCGCGTCTCGCGACGAAAACTTGGGGGTCAACGGAGGGTCAGGGAAGGAGGGATGGGATGGGGGGGAAGGGGGGGGGGAGAAAGGAAGGGGGCAATCGACGAAGGAAGAAAAAAAGGATGTCGGAATCGAACCAAAACCAAAAAAAGGATGTTAGTATGATAAATAATGATAATGTCCGTGAATGTCGGATCTCGTTCCTACCTAGCATGGGGTTGGTCACCTGGTACCGACCTGCAATAGCCATCCACGGATAAAACGTGTGGTTGGCGCTGGGTTGCTGCGTCGGCGGCGTCGTGGCGGCGACCGGATTTTGGCAACACTGCGACCACGATCCGGGCGTCCGATCGCGAGGACTGGCGCCGGCGTCGCCGCCGCTGGCGTAGGCGCGCACGGCGGCGGCGGAGTCAGGGGTGCAGGCTGCGGGTCGCACGGGCAGGGCGCCGCCAGGGGGCCAGGCGGCGCCCCCACCTTCCTTCACCTGCACACTGGGACTGTATCCGTTTTGGTCCTTGGAGGCGCCGCATTCGGGCGCCACCTTGTAGCCGGGCACCGCCGCCGACGCCGTGGCCCCGCCGTCGTAGAGCTTGCAAGCGGCGCTCTGAGCGTCGTAAGCGGCGTCGCGATGCGTCGGCGGCTGAGCGTAGGGCGGCACGGAGAGCAACGGAAAGCGGTAGGACTGGTCACCCCCACCCCCACCGCCACCGCCGCCACCCTGGCTGCCGTAGAAGCCGCCTTGGTCGAAGTAAGAGTTCATCATCCACGGCGCTCCACCAGCGTCCGATGCATCGGCTGCTCGCAAAATGGCGCTTGTTTTTTACCGCTGGCTGCTCCGGCACTCCGTTGCGACTCTGCCGCGATAATAGTCGCGGTAACGCTCGGGACTGGGAACCGAGAGACGCGCCGAGAACGGGGACGCGAAAAGGGAAACACCCGGAAGGCCAGCGGCCACCAATGGGAGGACGAGGAGAGGGAAATGTGCGACGCCCATCGCCTTCCGCCGATACAAAATAGTCCCTTTTACCATCGCGTGCGCAACTCGTGCGAGGGGGGCTCCGTGGGTACAGGGGGCCCCGTGAATAGCGCCACCACGCACGCTCTATAGGTGAAGTGCCATTGGCGCCTTATTGAAGGCATCTTATCCAGGTATATACGAGGTATTTAAAGGGACGTCTCCGTTTATGGTTGCGGTTCGTATTATCGGAATTCGGAAAAAACTCCACTTCAACGATGTAGGCCTACGAATTAATTGAACAATTGCAACGTGAACTTGCGCTTCGTACGGAGCTCGCTGCGTGCTTTTAGGTGCTGCGTTATTGGAGACAATTTAAGAGTACGTCTCGACCAGGTATGCAGTTCGAAACTCGTTAAGACGAACTCGAAGATACGTCTAAGTTTGTGGCTGTGGTTTGCATTATCGCAAGTCCGGGGGGGGGGAAATTATGTCAACGATAAAAATTAATTGTTGACAAATGTCAACCAGAACTTGCATTACAGTAGGCTACGTGTAGTTTAATTAAAATACAGTAGAACCTCGATTTTATGACCCTCTGTTTTATGAACTCGTTAGCACGTGGCTCCTGCCGACCACACCGTGCGTTTTT
>JAQGBX010003179.1:0-18035 GCA_034698745.1 Megaphyllum sjaelandicum
CCCTTTGTAATTTTAAATGGGGAGCCCCAATTTTTTACTTAAAACAAAATAAGTTTTGTCTAAAATAGGTATTTTTTGGCATCATCTTAGATGCTGCTGTAATCAATGTCCAAAATCGTGCAATACGCCATTCAGTTTTTTCAACAGGCTACTGTTGAAAAAAGTCAATGGCGTATTACACGATTTCAGACATCGATTAAAACAACATCTAAGATTATACCAAAAACATCTTTTAGACAAAACTTATTTTGTTTTAAGCGCAGATTCATAATTTGCAAAAAAATGGGGGGGTTCCATTGAAAATTCCGAAGGGATTCACCGGATCCCACATAGGGGGATCGGGAAGCCCTTTCCTTTTTATGTAAATTAAATGGCAAGTTTATATTATTATTTTTGATTATAATAATTTTCACGATTTACTATTTATGTTAAAAGATTTTGAACGAATCATGATAAATGGACCACCCGTTATAGTAAAGTTACTCAGATGGAAGCATTTTGTAATGTTCTTTTTACTGTCGTAAGCAAAAGCAACACAATGATTGGTTTTGGAAAATGTACCTGTTCATAAAACAATGAATGCAATCTGTTTGCTCGCATTACTTAATTCACGACTTTTAAAAGTGCCACTTTTGAAATGTTTGACTGAGTACACCTAAATAATGTCTGTTTCTATGAGAATTTACCGAAACTGGGGATGCACGAAATATCAGCAACTATTTGGGACGCCAGTTATATTTTGAGTTTGCTCGAGAACGTTCGCATTAGAACTTGAAAAGTGACACTACTTCCGTGGAAATAATTTTGTCAATGTTCAGCATGATATAACCAAATAAATATGTCAAAATCACTATTGTGTTAAACTAATAAATTTATTTTTTTAATTTTTTTAGAATATTGTACTTTTTAAAAAAAACGAAATTAAAAAAAAAATTAAGTTTTTTAAACAAATCCAAATGTCCAATCCCAATCCCAGAGGTTGGGGGCCCTCTGAGCATGGAATGCACGGTTCCATGAGGATTGGTTGAAAACTCCTAGATTTAGTGTATATTGTGTAGGGTTAAGTGAAAATCGGGTCTTTTAATCCATACACTATTTTGTAATATTCAGCCTGGATGGTTATGGGTTGAAACTGGGTACACGTGCTGTATAGAGACACAAAGGAGACCACGTCTATTGCTGTTCATGTCGGCATCCAGATTCTTTTTTTCCCTACCAGTCTCGTCACACCGGCCGTAAGGGGGGGAAGCTCCCTCTGGTGGTCATAACCAGAACACTACATCTCTCCTCACCATGTTTTACAAAGTGTTACAAGTTAAAAACTGCAAATCATTCACATTTCATAATTGGCAAAGCACACAATAATGTCCTTAAAATTTGCTGGTTGCCTGCGGATTCTTTCTGGTCTTCTGCTTGTGGATTGTTGCTCTTCTCCCCTTGCTGTCTGTGAATCGGCCTCCTAGCTCTTCCTCATCTTCTGCTTGCTCCTCCTCCTGTTGTACCCTTTGTCAGTCAGGTCCTGATTAAATCTCTGATTATATCTCCTCGTCTTCCTCATTTTCGTTCATGATCATTTGTCCAGGAAGACCCGTTCCCCCTTGCAGAGAATCTCTTCGTTAGATGCATGTTCCTCCATATAACTGTTCCATCAGTTCGCTGGAGTTGCACCTGTCCTTCCTTAATCGCGATAACCTTGCATGGCCCGGTCTCAAATCCTGTCTCAAGTTTGTTCATTCTTCTGGATCTTCGGACTAACACCTGGTCCCGTGGTCGAATAATTGAGCCTTTAGCCTTCCAGGAGACATCAGCGTGACCCTTAATTTTCTTCTGTTGATGAGCTACTCACCGTCACACCTCTGCGGCTGCCTCTTTCTGAAGGTCTAATTTATTAGGTATCTACGTTCGTGCCATCCTGTTATACAGCAGTTTCATCGGTGTCTTGAGTGTCGTGCATTGTGGTGTAGTCCAGTGTATACGTAAAAATTCTACCAATGTGTCCGTTGGTGTTTTGGCTTTGATCTTTGCTGCTCGCAGAGCCTTCAGGAAGACTCTGTTCAGGCATTCCACCAATCCACTAGCCTGCGGCTAATATCGCATGACGTTATGGATGTTATGGATGTCATTAGTGCGTATTCTCATAGTTCCCTCGAGTTGAATAGTGGGCTATTGTCGCATACATTAACTTCAGGTATGCCGTGATGTGCAAACATCTCATCCAGCCATTTTAATCAGGACTTCTGCAGTGGTACTCTGTAACAGCTTGGCTTCTGGAAACTTAGAGAAATAGTCAACTATTACCACTATCTTAGAATCATTCTGTAGGGGTCCGCAGAAGACCATCACCAGTCTTCTTCACGGTTTGTCCGGCCTTTCCGTCATTTTTAATGGCAAGGCTTTTCCATGGATCCATGGGCCTGACATGGCAGGCACTGCCGAATAGTCTCCTAGATGTCCTTGTCAATACCTCCCTACCAAATGGATTGCCTTGCCATTGTTTTCATTTCGACTATGCCTTCTTGTTCCTCATGGAGTAACGTTAGCACCCATTTCCTGTAGCTTCTCGGGATGATGATCCTGTTCGCCCTTAGGAAGACATTCTTCTGATAGGTAAGCTCGTCTTTTTCGGTTTCATAGCGTCCGAGATGTGCAGGCCATAGATTTGACTTCATGGCCTCCCATACCTAACGTAGCTTTTTGTCTGTGGTAAACTCCCTATGTATCTGCTTGATTGTTATTTTCTGCAGTATGGCTGCATAGGTCACCATTCTCACGTATTCGTGCGTCATCCATTCTGCTAGTGTTTTTTCCGCCCTGTTGATGTGGAGAAGTCTAAACAACGGGTCTGCTGTTTGTCGCACCTAGTTCGTATCATATTTCAAACTTGTATTTCTGCAGTAGCAGATGCCATCATTCGATGCGTGCTGACGCCCTGGAGTTCGGTGAGACGACCACCTCTAACAGCTTGTGATCGGTAATCACGGTAAAGTTCAGGCCATATAAGTAAAGGTGAAGCTCCTCGCACGACCACACCACTGCCAGTGCCTACTTTTCCATCTGTGAATAACGTTGTCCTGTGTCTGAGAGGCATCGCTACGCGGCATCGGGTCATATCTGAATGGGTCTTTTTTATATTGCTTCCAGTCCTTCAGGTCCGGCGTCAACAATCAGGGAGGTCTCTTACTCTTTACTGAAAAAAAATAGATATGTATTTGTGCAAATAAGTTGTTTCAGTGTCTGGAAATTCCGGTATAGTGTTAGCTTCTTCGTCAGTCAAGATGATTACTTGTTGGTTTTTGATTTACACTCAGAGTATGCCATGTTGTCAGTGTGGCACTTGGATTTTTAAGTTCCTAAATACAGCGCTGAGAGTGGTTCTCGCATCTAGTTTGAAAAATGGGGGTAGCTATAAAGAAAGTCGTCACATTTTTTATCATACATACTGTATACACTGCATGGTGCTGTAATTTTGGGAGAATGAAGTGAAATATCCCTTAACGATCCACAAATATATAATTACCGAAATTTGAATTTCCGGTTTAGTTTAGCATATTTGGCGAGGAAGAATTGCATCAATAAATATATATGCTCAAGTCATTTTGGGGAAAACGTTGAAGGGTGACAGTTATTTAACGTGAAGTGGGGTACATATGTTATGCCGATATCGCATAATTTTAATATTATATTACATCCAAGGCTATGATACAAAAAAAGTCTTATCACTTTCACTGTACACTGTATATATGCATGGCCCACATCTAACTGATCTATATAAGCATTTGTTATAATTGTTAAAATATATCAATTAATGCCAGGCATGCATTAACACGGAACTTTATTAATTGTTCTATTTTGCATGAAAACATTTCCCTGAATTCAGAGTAAAAATGTTTCGGTTAATTATTTAGAGGAAATTTTGCCGCTTGTAATCAACTAGCCAGAAAGCCAGGCTTTTCTTGGGCTGAACTTAAAAAAACTTACCATGAATACGCTGGTAATTAAAGCCTGTCGTGGCCCACTAAAAATTAAAGAAATTATAAACATTGACCTGGGTAATATCGTCCTTTTTGAATTACCCCTAAGTCACACAAACGTCTTTTTTAAATGACCCCTTAAATCACACGCACGTCGTTTTTGATTGGCCCCTAAGTCACACGCAAGCCCTTTTTAAATGACCCCTTAAGTCACACGAACGTCCTTTTTGAATGACATCTTAAGTCACACGCACGTCCTTTTTTAAATTACCCCTAAGTTGCACAAACGTGTGACTTGATTGACCCCTAAACCATGCGCACGACCTTTTTGAATGGCCCATTCCCAAAAAACACGACCACACGACCACACGTTTTCTATTTTATATATTAGAATATGCTTTTTAGTTCCTTCGAACTGATGTGTTACTGTAATGATCGGTGGTGCATAAACTTTATGCAACTTTTTCATACTTAAACGCAATAGTTTTTGACCCTAAATTCTGCATTAATGATTTTACTAATTGAAATGGAAATAACGAAATATGTGTTTTTATTCTTATCCAGAATCGTAAAATTTGATGCAAAACTTGATACAAATGTATCGAGCGAATTACATAAGGATGATGTTGTATACTTACATGTATTTATCATAAATCCTATTTACTGCATTATTTACATTTTTTATGAATTATAAAAATGCACGTAAAGCTCGCATATACAGTATATGTATATATATACACGTAAAGTGTTTGCTTATTTTATCAAAAAGAATTTGCGAATTAAAAAAAATGTTCAATTTTTCATTTAAAATTATTTTCTCAGAAACAATTTGCAACGCTAATTTGTTTCCAACGAGTGCAGGAAACTGATCATATTTTTATCTTATAATTATTTGTACCAAGGTCCATGGGCATTTGCAAACTTGGGTAGAAGCGGATGTCCCTTATCGATCCAGGCACGTATTTGACATTTTGTACAAGCAGCTAGGAAGTTACTCGATCTGTTTACCATATATGGCAAATAAGGCGATAATGAAGTTGGCAGGAAATTGAGAAAAAATTGTGGCTACTTTAGTACTTGTTACAGCTTAGATGAAGATGAAGTTTGTTCGCAGTTGACCATGCAACTATATGCATAGCCGTTTTGTCGAGTGGATGACCAACAAACTAACTAGGAACATGTGGCAAAGAACAAATGGACAACTGGCAAGTACCATTAAAACTATATGGATAGCAATTTGGAGAGTGATTTTGCGCAAAAATTGATTTTAAGAAAGTGATATTCATTGTTTATTAAGAGAATGTTTGATGCTTAAATGTAAATATATGCAATAGATATTTTCGCTTTCAGATAAGGGTTGTTTTTAAACAGGAAATCTGAATTTCGCAGTTGGAAACTTTCCACGCGTTTATGTTACATTAAAAGACAAAGGAATTTAGAATAATCGTCATCTATAGTTTAATGCTCACAATGTCGGGTAAAAATAAGCTTTCAGTAATGTTAAATTAACGCGTGGTTTTTTAACAAACAAAAATAGGAAATTTAGAATAAATTCAATATCTTCATTTAGTGTCAAGAAAAATGTTTCAGTATAGATATTTCATATATTAATATTATAAATGTATTTTATTTATGCAGGCAAATGCATTTGCTACATTGCATTGTCAATTTTCACGTTCCAAAAAAACATTTTAATGTAATTGTGTAATGCAGATAAGCTTGTACTTTAATATTGAAGAACAAGGCCAATTCACTGATTAAGCACTGGAACAGGGTGATTTATGAAATGGCAACATTTGCAATTACATTCATGTAAAGCACATTTTATGGGGTCAAGGTGCTGCACTAATCAAGGAAACTAGTCTGGCTAACTGGTTAGGTAAATCATTTAATATTCTATAGTTTTGTACATAAAGGAAATAAAAATAACATAAAGAAAAAATGTGAAGAAATGTTACAAGCACATGATATCAAAAATTTGGTTGTTATCATTAGGGGTTAGATCAGTCACTTAGATTACAGTTTATGGTAGGCTTTTGTGATTGTAAAAAATACCAGTGGTTAGGTTCAATTAGTTTTAAAAGGTTTAATGCCTGGTACAGACTAACGAAACATTTTTTCCGAAACAGTTTCGCAACAAAGTTTCATGAAAATGCTGCGCACAGAAAAAGTTTCGCAATATTTTGTTGCAACATTTTTTTTTGACACCATGTTTCATGACGTGTTTCATCCAGCCATCACCCGACTACCGGTCGATCAAAGGGTGTTTGCGAAACAATTTTCACTGCGTAGAAGCGAAATGGGAGGTGACATCAGTTTTTCTATTTTGTCTGGGTTTAGTCGTCTGCATGTCTTGCCAAGGCAGGCGACATTGTACCGGGATTTCGTCCAAGACGAGCGTTAAATGTAAGTGCTTTATTTAATCTACAGTATAGCATAGCTTAAAACGAATACTTACGTATCAATATGTAAGCCTACTTCACAAGTGTTGGAATTAAATAGACAGACGAAGAAACCCAAACAAAAGCCCAATTCCTCGTCATTTTAATAAAAATAACCTCTCCAATACAATCATCTCGTTTTTATCTATGATGGTGATCACACCGTTAAAATAAATTTTGAACAGGAGAATTATTTTAACGGTGTCCTCTAACTTTAATTGTTTCATAGAATTGTTTTGTTAGTAAGTATGCAAATGTTTCCAAGACTTTTTTCAGCAATAGATTGCACAAAACATATCTTGGAAACATTTGGAATTGGTGTGCACTAGACATCAGTTGAAACCTTTGTGTTTCTTCATTGGTTATTCACTCAGTTTCAATGCTTAATCTGTGAATTGGCCCAGCCCCCGAATATCTAACATGCGCTTTCCTGGACTGCTGCTGTGCAGGATACAAATTTGCTAACTTGTAACGCTGTTTGGAACGTGACTTATGTTAATAATGTTATTTCGCAAATGCACCTATCAAACTAATTCCAAGATGCCCTACAACTTTCTAGTTGAACGTTCTGCTCTAACTATTACAGTTTAGAAGATAGTAACGCAATGACCTTAAAGTTTGATTCCAAGGTCACCAGAAATAAGCTCATTTGAAAGCGCCCACCTATTTTACCATATTTAAACACCACAAACTCAAATTTTTACATCTAACGCAAACCAAATAAAAATATAAATCTAGTTATAAAAATCACTCGCTGTTTGAAATCCTTGTCATGGGTTGACTAATAATGCTCATTTGAAAAATTAATAATTGGAAATTTCCCGATAAAAGCTGCTTTTCTGGAAAAAGAGTTCATCCAAACCTCGACTGAACTTTACGAACAAATCTCTTGGCCATCTTTTAGATTCGTGTTAACGATCTACTGTACGACTTTATCCATAGCAATAAGCAATAAGATATGACCCGTGTATTAAAGTTTTTAAACAATTGCTCATATACAGATTACGCGACATGAGCATTTTCATGTAAAATTTAGGATTAATATTTTTTTTTCATTATTTCAGATTAATCAAAAACTGTAAAAACGCTGCTTACCAAAGGTAGGCCTTAATACGCATGTACTTTCATTGTAGGTAAATAACACTTTCAGTAACTTCTGTAGTGTCATCCAAAACTAGTCAAGTTAGGCTTAAATTTTTATTAAAAAAATGGCTAGTTAACATCCCTATTTGGTCATGCCCGTGTATAAACTTTTATCCATATTTTTTCACATTCACGTATAAAACCACACATTATGTAAGCGTTCCGTAAATGTTTCATTTCTGTTGTGTTTGTGATTGTTACCATGTATAGCTACTTAATACCTGAGTTCTAAAAACAATTTTAAAATGGGAGCAGAATTTAACATTTGTTAAGCATGTAAAAAACCCATTTAGTACATCCTCTGATCCCAAGTGTTTTAATACTATAAAGAAGATAGACAGAATTTATAAACGACCTTATAACTTATGTAGAGGTGTTCTCTTTTGAAAACTTAGATATTATAATTTCAAAACAAGTAATTTGGAGTCCAATAATGGAAGAATATGAAGCTTCCGGATACAAAGATGTTGCTCATGGATTCAATTTCCAGTTGAAAATGCTGATGCTAGTGCTTCATAGAGCCCGCTCAACGTACTCGCAATTTAAATTAGCAACAGAAATGAAAGCTGCTGATAAATTTGACGATATTGTGTTAGAATACGAAGAGGACGATGGGCAATCCAAGGTCATCCTTATGCAGTGCAAACATAAAGCTCAGAAAGAAACCGTTATTAAATCCAAAGAGTTGAATGTTTTAAAAGGACCATTCAGTATAAGAGAATATTTTAATTCCTACACCAAAATAAAGATGGAGGAAAGATTCTCTAAAAAATCCATCGAAGCAGTGATAATCTACACCAATGCGAATATTGAGGAGGAATTTAAAGAGAGTAACCTTAACTTAGCTTCCATGAAAGACATTTCAAAATTATTGCATTTTGAAACAAGCGGCAAAAATAAACCAGCATTTTATAGATTAAATGATAATTTCTCGTTAAATTCAAATCAAGTAAAAAATAATGAATTTAAAGAAAGATTTTGGCTGGCAATAAATCAACCCAACGAGAAAGAGTTGGACGAAATTATCCAAAAAGAAATAGGGTCAACATTTTGCGTAGTGGACAGTCGTGAAATTACGAATAAGCTTTATTGTTATGTGCATCAGTGGATGTCGAAGCAACAAGGGACATTTATTAAAAACGATTTAGTTGATAAATTTTTCAAGGATTTGAAAGAGCAAATAAAACAAGTGGGTATTGAAGGGGTCATTTTTCAAAACCCAGAAAAAAAGCTAGATTTTGGTGATTTTTTTAATTCCACAAAAAAGATAGAACAGTTGCATGAATTTACTTTACGACATCCATTGGTGCACTTAGAATCAAAAAGTCCATCTTTGACCATCATAAAAATTGTCCAATCATTAAAAAACAAAGATAATTACCTGATATTAAATTTAGAAACTCTACAAGACTTGGTGAAACAAGTGATTGCTACTTTAAAATCGAGAATAAATTTCTCGATTTATGTTGAATGTACGCGATATAAGGAACAGAAAATGATTCGAGTGATTCGTGTGTTAAGTGAAGTGTTAGACTGCGTAGCAAGTGACAGTGGTAACAAAAGAATTGTTTTAGTATCCCAGGAAAATGACGAATTAATGGATTCACTATTAACAGATTATACTTTTGAAGCAATTAGTGATTGTAGCAGTTTTTATGAACTAACTTTAAAAGCCAAAGAAAGAATTTTAGATTACGAAGTAAATTTTCAAGGTTGCATTATTAAATTGAAGGAAATAGTAATTGATAAATGTGTAGATTTTATCGACGATGTTTTAAGTAAAATTGTGGAAAATGATGCATTAATTATTGGGAGACCATTAAAAAAACCAAACGAATTGCACATTAAACGTGAATTAAAAATAACTACACAATCAAAAAATGCACGAATTTGTGTTATAGAAGGTGGACCAGGCATTGGAAAATCTACTGAAGTAACAAACATGGCATGGCAAGACAAAAATGAAAAGAAAAATGTGTTTGTGATCAGGGTGAATTTATTGGATTACTCCAATGAGTTTAATGTTCTGAAAGAAATTACGAAAGATACAATTGAAAGATTTTTGATTAAAAGTGAACAACTCGAAAGCAAATTTGAAATTCATATATTTAAACAACTCTTATGTTTAAGTGGCCAAGTTATTTTTTTCCTGGACGGATTTGATGAAATAAGCCCATTATACGAGAACACGATTGTTAGTGTAGTAAAAGTTATTACCACGGAAACAAAAGTTGGAAAGATTTGGATCACATCGAGATCACACGCGACTAATATCTTAAAAAATAAATTTCAAACAACGTTTTATGAATTGCCACCTTTCGATGAAAATGATCAAAAAATGTTTTTAATGGAATATTGGAAGAGCTTACTAAAAGTTAAGAATGGTGTTGAACGCATTGAAATGTATGTAAAGAAATTACTCCACAGTTTAAAATGTTCAAAAATACAGAATGTCGAAGATTTAGTTGGAATCCCTTTACAAATGAGAATGATAGCGGATGTGTTTCAGGATCAATGCAAAAAATTCTGGAAAAGTGAAAGTGATTATAAGTTGGAGGATATAAACATGGACGTTTATGATTTGTTCAAAGTATTTATTAAAAACAAATTTGAAATTTATTTTAAAGAAAAAGTTAAAATGGAACAGCAAAGTCCGAGTTCGATAATAATTGCTGAAAATGAATTAAAAAGAGATAAGAAACAGCTTAAAATAATGGCTTTTCATTTATTATTTCCTGAAAACGAAGACTTGTGTCTAAATCAGCACAAAGAACGCATTCAAACAGAATTGCTTAAAGTTGGCATCATTGAAAAACGAAATGAAAATTTTGTTTTCATTCATCGGACTTTTGCTGAATATTTTGCTGCTGAGTTTTTAGTAGAAAAACTTAATGAGGACAATAAAAATGTCGTGTTAATTAGATTTCTTAATGTTCATTACTTTACTAGAGAAAACCATATGATTCGATACTTTTGCGATCACATGCTCGTAGTAAATTCAGAAATACATCTTGCAACTATGAAAAATGACTTAGAAAGGGTCAAAGCATTGACTAATGACAATCATTCATTAATTTTTGAAAAAGATGCAATGGGACGAATTCCACTTCATCTCGCCTGCATCTACTCAAAATTTCCAGGGGAATCATGGGAATCCCAAGATCTTAGTTTTCAAATAAATAATGTGCTTGATTTTCTAGTAAGCAAAGATATTGAAAAAGAAAAACCTGACCAGATCGTATTAAGAGATATTTTTAATCGCATTCCTTACGTTTATGCTGCAATTTCAGAATATCCTGGTAAAGCCAAAGCTTTGCTCGCAGTGCGATATTATGATTGTCATTTTTTTAATTACATCAATTTAAACAAAATTGGGAAGGAATTAAGGAATATCATATACATAAGTGATATGGAAAGCCATCATGTTAAATTTCTGGTTCACGGACCTTTTGAATGTGCAATAAGGAAATCAGAGACGTTGAGAGACGTTCACGGTAAAATTGAAAGCTCTCAGGCTAATAATCCTCATTTTAACAAAGATCCATACAGAATACAAATTTCTCAGAGAACTGATTATGAATTCCTTAAACCTGCCTTACGAAGTTACTTTACAGATTTGTTGTGTTTGTTTTCAAATCTTCCGGACTATTTACCAAATTTAGATGATGAATTAATTAATTTGCAACTGTGTCAGGAATGGTTTTCAGAAGCAATTCATTTAAGAGATTATTCTTTTCTCTTAGGAATTACTTTAGCATGTCCAAAAACTGCTTTTAAAATGTGGATTAAGGAAAAATATGTCGATTTCTTAGAAGAAACACCCAACGAAAGTTGCGAAAATGTAATGAAAAATGATGAATTTTTCTCAGAAAACAAATTAAAAAATTATTTAGTTTTAGCAATTCGTAAGTTAATGATAAGAAGAGGAGATAATACCCTTTCATCGATAAATTTCATAGATTATTTCAGCGCAGTTGTTATTGATGATCACATTAGTTTTCAAATCTCGTTGAAATTAATGCCTAAAGCGGACAGAGAAAATATACGTGGTAAAGTTAAAACACAGATGCGTCAACAAATTATTTTGGCCATTAAGCAGTTTAATTCATACAAAATGTATAATGCATTTTTGTATTTCATTAATAATTCCCATTCAATAAATTTCGAAATAAAGGCTGACATCTGCGAATATATGAATTCAAACGTACAAGAAACTATTGCAAACGTTAAAAGCTGTATAAATCAACTGGATATTATGGGATTAAATCTTTTACTGACATATGTTATAAGTAATTTACCTGCAAACGGATTCTCCAGAGATGATTTTTATTTTTGCAGCACTTGTTTTGAGTTCAAAAATGGAATTTATTTGTTTAAAACAAGTGCAATGAACAAAACTACACTAAAACAATTGCACCATACTTTAGACCTATATCCTGACGCTGTGATAAGAGGATATCCGTTTACTATCACTCAACACATATTTTCTCAAATATGTTGGCTTTATACAGATGAGCTTCCCGTATTTTTAAAACAGCATCTCGAAAATGACACTGATGAGCAAAATTTCGTAGAAGTGATACTGGCAAGTGTAAAAAGTGGTCACATTATCGATTTTCTACATTATGTGATTTTTGCCAATAATAAACAGAAAGAATCAATTTTATTGGCCAACAATTCAGCTATTATGCAACATTTCATCGAGTCAAAACGTGAGTTTCATGATGATAAAGAAATTACAGGTGGAATGGGCAAATTTAAATCTTTTAAGTCGTGGGATCTCACGAATGATGTCACAGAAACGCACGAATATGCAATGTGTTTATTTCGCGCATTTGAAGATAAGCATTTGCTCATGCTTAATTTCTTAAATATATTTTTAGAACAAGAGGATGAGTTGCTAACTGGTAAACAAAATTATGAAACCGTGTTGAAAAACGCTTTCAATCATTTGCATGTTCAACTTGTGTATAATTTGCTAGACCTTGAAAATATTGAAACACAATATTTGCCTTTAATAAAAGAAATTCGATCACGAATCGAAAGGAATTTTACAGCTAGAAATTTAAGTTTCTATGAACATCTACAACAATTTGAAGTGTTAGATATAAAACAATATTTGCGTATCTTAATCACTGTCCATGCTTATCAAAATGCCATCATAACGAAGGATTATATCGAAGTCGATAACATTTATACGTATAATAGGTCTAAAAATGATCGTATGTTACTTTTACGAGAGTCAATGGAAGTGAAATATTACGTTATTTTCTTTAAAAATTTCTGTGACATGCAAAACTTTGAAGGCATTTTAGCATTATTGCAATTCATCAACAATTGCGATAGTTGGTCAGTTGAATATTACACTATTGACCATGTATTCAAGAAAACTGATAAAGTGTTCAGTATACCTCACCCAGAACTAACTAAAGTACAGTGGCAAGAATTGCTTGAATATGTCGACCAATATGAGGCATGCATTAAAAAGGGACTTCCTTGTGGCATTTTCAAATTTGTATGTTACTTCATTAAATGTGTGGAAAAATCAAAAGATTTGCCTGAATTCATAAAAGCTTATGCTAGTGAAAATGATTCGTTTAATAATTTGGAAAAATGTCTGAAGCTGAAGCGCTTGCACAATTATACGCAGTTAATTGAATGGTATCGAAATGTGCCTTTGCAGGAAAAACGAGAAATTTTATTTGCTAATGATTGTGAAATATTAAGGGATGCCTTTAAAAATGATTACATCGCATCATTGTTTATTTCATTTGATGAAAGTTGGAACGTTAAGGAAAGATAAGGAAACATTTATCTTGGGAGAGTACATTGGATGTGTCGAAAAAGCAATAAAAATGAATGATATTAGTAAATTAAAGGGAATTACTGATTTGCTTCGTGATAATAAGTTGAGCTCATGTGACAAAAGGGATCATTTAACGGTATTTAAAAATGCTGTATTAAATAATGATTTTGAATTGATTGACATCTTGCTAAAATTTTTGCAATTAAAACACGAAGACCTAAGTGAATTTTCAGATTTTATTACTTTCATGAATAGGATTTTCTATTTTAGAAACTCTTGTTTTGTTCGAATTGCGATTAGATTAAACGTTGACCAAAAATCAAAAGTATTAAATGCTGTATATTATGTAAATTTCTTTAGGAGTGTTATTCTGTCTAATCACTGTTATCTTTTAGAAGAAAATTGCGATCTATACATAATGCAACATGAATGTTTAAAGCAGGTATTTTTAAATGTGGAATTTAACTATTTCCTGGAATATTGTCAACACTTCGTCGATAAACAGCACATAATTTACCTTAGAACTGAAAGTGAAAAACGCATAAATTTCTTATTATTGTGCTGGAATTTGCGATTTCAATGGAGAAGGTGCTTCAATGGTATTTCTGAATAAATTTCCCTCTGCTGAACGTGGATATCCATGGTCCATTTGGTTTTATGCTTGTTGCGTTGCAGTTTGCCAAATCAAGTCAAAACCAATTCCAAAATGTATAAGCATTTATTTTGAGCAGGAATATGACACTCGAGTAAATTATATCGCTGAAATAAGAAAACTTATAGATGAAGGTAATTCTGATGATGCTTTAACATGGTTTGTAATGGCAAGTGATAAACAGCGAAAAAGGATTTTTAACGATACTTTCTTGAAAGATTATTTAGGTGATATTTTTGAAAAAAAAAAGACTTTGAGCAAACTTTATATTTAAACGATCACAATGAGAATTCAGATACAGATCAGGATGAGAATTCAGATACAGATCAGAATGAGAATTCAGATACAGATAAGAGTGACAATTTAGATACAGATTGGAATGTGAATTCAGATACAGATCAGGATGAGAATTCAGTTACAGATCAGGATGAGAATTCAGTTACAGTTAAGAGTGCCAATTTAGATACAGATCGGAATGTGAATTCAAACACGGATCAGGATGAGAATTCAAAAACAGATCAGAATGAGAATTCCAATGCACATCAAGATTCATACGCAAATCAAGATTAACATTTTAACTCAAAATTGAATAAGGTTATATGCATATCAAGTGCCAAGCAAGCAATAGCAATGACAGATTTCAGTAAATTATCACGACTTATTACCTTGCTTCATAATAAGAAGTTCGACTTGTGGAACAAAGTTGATTATTTAACTGCGTTTGGAAATTCTATTTTATATGATGATTTTAAATGTATGGACGAGTTACATTCATGTAAACAAAACAATATAGAATAGGTCTAATTAATAGGTCATAATCTAATTCAATGTATGAATGAGATTTTTGCATTGAAAAACGCAAGATTTTTTCAGATAATCAGTTCATTAAGAGATCATTTAAGTTCTAAAGTTTTTGTGCCATTGATTATGTAAATTTCTTCAAAACTATATTTTTTTCAATGGATTGGTATAATTTTGTCAAGTTGCGTGAAGTATATAAAAGCGAAAGTAGCTGCTTTAAGGTTGTATTTTCAAAAATAAAGTTTATGTGTTTCCTGAAATTCTTTCAACATTTCATGAATCAACAATGCATGACTTGCATTCCACGTGAAGGCAAAAGTCGTTTAGATTTCTTACTGAACTATGATTGGACAGCCATATCAAGTGAAGAAACTTTTTTCCATTAGATATTAGCAGCAATTTCCAACTGCTGAGCGTGGTTATCGATGGTCCATTTGAACTTTTATGCTTTTTGCATCACAACTCTCCAAATCAAATCGAAGCAGTTCCGAGATGCATTAGCATGGTATTGCAGATGAAGCTTTGGTATGGTTTATCATGGCAAATGATGAACAACAGACGGGAATTTTTGACGATCAGTTAATGCGAGACTATTTTGCAAATGTTTTTTGAGCAGAAAGACTTTGAGCCAGTTCATTATTTAAGCGCAAGTATTAAAACAGAACTTCAATGGTTGGATTCTTTCTAAATTCGCATTTTACGTGCAATTGAAAATGAGAAAGTTGATATATCTATCGAAAGTCACTCAATTTTAGAGTGCTGACATACAACAGTTTATGTGGAACAGACTGATTACAGAAATATTTAACCAAATGCAGTTACAGTAGACAAGAGAACAAGAAATTGAAGCTTTAACTGGAAAATATTTTTGAAAAAATGTAATGCTTTAATGATACTTGGTAACCTTTTACTGAGCTATGGAAATACTGAGATTCTTCCAAGTGCAAACAACGTTTTGTTTGAAATCGAATCATTTTGATCTAGAGGCATTATGAAGGCTATAGAAACTTAATTTACATATTCAAAGATGGAAATAAAAACCGAACTTCATTGAGTTCATTCCTTGTGTAAAATAAAGTAAATCGAATAAAGTGTGATAACGCAAATTGTCGATGTCAAGTGCAACCCAATTACTGTAAATGCATCTGTAATGACGCAATTTTGGAAGTAATGGATGCGTAAAAAATCTTGTAAAATTGAAGTCCATTATAAAATCGATTCACCTGTAATTTACGACAATGAAAACAATTCAGAAACTGTCCTTAACGCCTTGTTTGTACATGTGACAGAAAAACAAAGCAATTGGTGTGAATTTAGTTAGGAATTTATGGCTAATTTAAAAAGTATTTATGCATTAAATCCAAGCAGATCAATTTTATTTCACACAGTTAAAATATATTTAATCAGATGTTTGGCTCAATTTCATACCAATAACGGAAGCAAGAAACGAGCTATATTGTGGTATATTTCTTTCGCGTGATTATCATTAACAAACTATTTCATATAAATGAATAAAACCATGCCAGAGTCGAAACATCTTCTAGAATGCAAATGCGCCTTCAACTAAACCAATCTCAGATTTCGTCAGACAACAACCTTTAATGAAAGAAGGGGTTACATCAATTTTCTATTCATGAAATTTATATGATATTTCATTATCAGATGCCTTACTGATAATTTTGACTGAATTATTATTAATTAGTCACATTTGTAAGGGTTACATGTTAATTGGTACGAGATATATAGACATATCATAAAACACACTTTGCTTTTTAGCACCTTAACACACGCATGATCGAATTTCTTTTATTACTATTGTTAAACTACTTTACTTGCAACACGATTGTGTTTTTTTTTTAAATATGCGAGAGTTTTTCTTTGCCTTTTTATTGTTCTATTTGAGGCGTTATTGTTGAACTTTGTTATCGTCATCACCATGTACTGTATATTTTATGAATTGTGCATGACAACCTGCACGCCATTTTACGAATGTATAAAATGTGGCCAACTTCTTAATGGACCTAATGTAAGGATTAAGTCAATCCTACTTATTGTATTGACGATTCACTGTATTGTAGTGTTTTGTACTATGTAATATAATAAAAGCATTACATGCGTCTACACTGTTCTTGTATTGAATTCACAACAATGTTATTGCATTATTGCAGGCATAAACTAATTGTTTTATAATCAGTTGTGCTGCCAGAATTGGAAAAATTTGCGTTTAAATTAATTTACATGTACTTTTAACCAAAAATAACCTACATAATGCAAGATGAACAATATCATAAATATTCACTCAAAAATCCACAGTTATCTGAATACAAATTTGGCTAGCTTCATTTTCTCAATAATGTCAACAGATCATGACGCGCGAAACATTTCGTGAATACACTCTTATGCTCAGACCAGGACAGAGGGGTTGGTGAGGTAAAGAGAAAGGACATTTGGCCCGGCCTCCGAAGCCAAGGGGGGCTTCATGGGGGTAAGTTTTACACTATAGACAGAAATGATATTATATTTTAGCTACAAAACAAAAAATCAAAACTTGCTCACTTGAGGAGGCATTTCTGTATGAAAGGCAGCGGAGCAAAGAAAGGGTATCAACACGTACATTTAAGCAAGTGCTCAAATTCTTGGTCTCTGTCGTGTCCCTTTCTGGGTCATGAACAAAGATCCCATGATGAAAGAGCGGTGAATGGGAAAGGACACAAAGGGGTGGAATTGTTCTTGGCGGTAAAATCAATCAAATTGATGGTATTATATTTTTTAAGTTTTAGATCTTGAATTCCTGGGAATCCAAAAAAAGATTTGCATCATTTTAATTGTATTTACCGACTTTTCCAATTCCATTTTGACATAATTAAAGTACTTTTTGCATACCAAAAATTTGGCATTATCCCACACGAAATTGGCACTGACTTGATTCTCATTCAAATGTGAATGTTGAACTAAAAATAGTCGCAGCATTTTCACTGCTGGAATCGAATGGCGAATTCAGCTCACCCAAAAAGTGTACACCCACGTGCACCGGGTGCACGTTTCTGCACCTGTTTCACTCGGCTCGGAAATGGTGCATACTTCACAGAAATGAATGCACCCAACGTTTCCTCTTCGATTGGATACACCCCGTGCACCGGGTGTGCACTGGGTGTGCTCCGCTGCCACCAACAAGGGAGCTGGTGGAAGCGGTGCACCCAACATGGCGGATTATAATTCGT
>JAQGBX010003180.1:0-18032 GCA_034698745.1 Megaphyllum sjaelandicum
GTCACTAAAACTAGAAGAGAAGAGAGGAGAGCAGAATTAGACCAATTCCATGAAGCCAAGTTGCTGATCATGCAGGTTTAGGGAAATCAAAATGCTTACCCCACACACCTTTAGCCAGGCAGGAAATTCAAAATAAAAATAAAGCAAATTCAACTATTAAGTCACGTTCGGATGATAAGGAAATAAGCATTCTCAAAGGTATGTCAAAAAGTCATTGCATAATGGCTACCTTCTATGACGATTTACCAGTTGCCAGTCATAAGCAAGTTTGTGCAGTCATGATTCTTAGCAATATAGAAATTGACGCTTATAATATTTTGGACGCATTGATCATAGTTTTTCAACATTACAAAAATTTTAGATTAAAAAATAACAGCTGACTAAAACAAAACTGTGTGCAGCATTTTCTTTAGAATTTGGAACAATCTTCATGTCGAACATTAAGCATTGAGTCATAGCGAATGGTGGTCAGAATTAACCTACAAGAATGTCACAGTTAACCATATGTTTATGGTCAAGACCAGGGCTAGCAATAATGGTGGACTCTACTAGACAACCAAGAATGGCTTCACCGTCCTGGTAAAATCGTCTGAACTCGGCCGAAAATATTTCACAGAAATTGCAGTTTTATGTTTTTTAACCTGCTATTTAAATGCCACTTGATAGTGAATTTGGGATTTCAAGACACAAACA
The DNA here is from genome assembly GCA_034698745.1 of Megaphyllum sjaelandicum. NCBI lineage: Eukaryota > Metazoa > Arthropoda > Diplopoda > Julida > Julidae > Megaphyllum > Megaphyllum sjaelandicum. The sequence goes on from JAQGBX010003180.1 coordinate 694, forward strand.
AATGCGACGTAACCACAATTTCAATTTACCAAATTTTAATTTATGAAATATTTTCTGCTTAAGATGACTATTACATCAACAGGCATTATGAAAACCAAGATGCGACTGCAGAGCTTTTGTGCCGGGGAGGAGTTTTCTTACCTTTCCAATGCGGAAGCTGTTGGGATCCATCAGGAATGCAGCCCGATAATGAAGAAGAGTAAAGTTTAATATGGAGGTGGGTCGTGTGAAACCCATTTTTTGGATTTAATTTAGGTGCGATACTTTTCATTCACAGTGGTAAAAATGCAATTTCAAAATAAATACTGCCATAAGCATTAGAAACAAATGACTAGGCGAGAAATACAACTGTTGTCGAATCACAATTGACACGATGCGGTGTTCTACGACGACTACACAATTTAAGTTACAAATAATTTAAAATCAACTAGCTGCCATGCGAGGGTGGGTGGTGAATTGAAATTTATGTATACGATGGTTAACTCTGGTGATTATGAGGACAACTGGAAAAAAATTCAAGCCAAAGTAAACAATCTGACAAATAACGTCATTCTTCATGCTAACAAGGATTCAAGTAATGGAATAAAAATGTGAGAAGCAACCAATTACCCAAAAATATACTAATGCATATGTTTTTTGCTTTGCAGATAATTCAAGTAAATAATTCCTAGAGACCCATTTAAAATTTTTTTTTTGCTCAAGTGATCGGCTTTAAATGTTTTATTTAAATAATTGATAATGTGCGTTTGATTAATTTACAGCAATTTAACAGCAAAATATGAGGAATTGGTTTACATTTATCACTGGTTTAGAATTCTCTGAATTGTTAATTTGTTTCTACATGTATCAAATTAACGGTATTAGTATCACCCATTCCAAAAATTTGGAATATGCCAAACAATGCAGGCCACCTTATTAAACACTGTGCGTGGTGTCCTTAATATTTTCAACCCAAAAACTTGTGCAAGTGCTTCATGCTTTGAGGTCAAAAACAGCCGACAATTGTCTTTCAGCAGCATTTGAAAGTGAAAGATTATCATTACAGGTGCAAATGCTTTGATGAAAAAGAGTATCACATGCAACAAATTATCATTTATTAGTCTTTTTTCGGGACATTCTACAAAAAAGCACACTTGCAATCAAGCAAAGGTTAGAAATCCCAAAATGTGACGCTGAGCTTGCTTGCCAATAAATATACAAATAAGTCGATTCTGTTTTCAACAATAAAATTCTGCCATGCTGAAGATGCAATGTTAACGATGTGGGACAAACCTGACTGTAGATCCAAATGCATTCTCCTCACTTGAAGAAGACAAGGAACTGCCCATTAGAGATTTTTGCTGTACAAATAAATCATAAATTGTCAAAAACAATGCAATTGACATTATAGAAATAGTCTTCTAAAAATCTGTGATACGTCTCTTTTTAACTTTTGTAAAAAACGAATAAAAATGGAAATAATACAAATGACTGCAACTCAAATGGAGAAGTTTTGAACTTTTTACATGAAGAATAACAAATTTGCAAACATTAGAAGAAATGAGGATCACAATTTTATACATACATTTGGGAGAAAAAAATCGATTCAAAGCAAGTATTATTTCTATCATAAGTTGTGTTAAACTTACTTAGCATTACAGTATTAAATTAATTTATACAATCTACAGTATATAGTCTAAAACATAACTAAAAAATAACCCCAGTATGATAATGATTCATTTGAGGATATTCAACGTTTCATTATAGTTTGTATATCAGGAAGGGCACAGCATTTCTATTCAATGGTTTCCCCATCATGAAAGCAATGCAAATTATTGTAATATACCATCTGAGCGTTTTGTACGACAAAAGTAACCATTTCAAGGAAAAAACTTAACGGCCTTGTGCCAGGAAACAATTGTAAATAGAATATTCTGCAACTGTAGACTGCATTTTAATCCAAAAGACGTTTCTGTTAAATTTTCATCTGCATAGGACTAATTACAGGTTAGCTTATGTAATAATTGTCCACGCAATTCCTAAAATGTGCGATACGTTTACAACAGAATATGTACATAATATGCTGCAATAAAATTCCCAAGTGTTGCACACTTAAAGCCGAAATTTTTTTAAAAAATAAAACAGTAAAATAATTTTTTTAACAAACCCTTTCAGTTTGGCAAGCTGCATTTGACATCTCCTTCCTTTCTGAGTGGGCAAGAGAAGATGAATATTTGGCCTAAGAAAAACGGCAATTAGTTTATCATTATGATACATAGTAATTAAGCCGTCCAATATCAAAATATGGAATCAGACAAAATCATGCGCAATCTTTCTAGTGTTTTTGTAAGGAAAAAAACACATACCGAAAAACATTTTCGGGAGTTCACAATGTTTAGCTTATGCTGATCAATCCAAAGCATTCTTTATTGTACAGGGTTCCCTCAAAAATTTCATGACTTTTCCATATTTTTAAACAAATTTCCCTGACATAACAACGTCAAATTTGACATATGCCGATGTTATCCACTAATTTTCTAAATCTACACAAGACAATATTCAGTATTTTGCAAAATTTGCTAAAGACAATTTTGAAAATGTTTCAAAAAAATCAAAAATTTACCAATTCGTATTCATAAAATGCATCATTTTTGCAAATTTGTCCTTCAAAAGTGTATTTGTACTCAGAAACTGTTCAAAATTAAGCAGATTTGTCCACTGAAGCTGTTTAAAATTTAGCAGATTTGTCCTCTGAAATTAGTGAAAATTTTTCAAATTTGTACTACGAAAATTTTAAAAAGTTTGAAAATATTTTTAAACAAATTTCACTTAGCTAATCTGAATCACGTGGAAACATTAATTTTGGATTGTGACAACATTAATATATCGAATTTTCCTGATTTTTTCAAAATGATGAAGGTTGACGTGAGAATCATGTTTATGTCACTACCATTTATTTCTTTATATTTTTGAGCGTCGAAAAGAGAAGAAATAAATGGTTGAAAATGAACAAAATTTTTCAAAATATATGTCTTCCCTGACATTTTCAAGTTCACCGGCTTTCCCCAGTATCCCAGGTCTGGCGGAAAAATATTATATTCATCTTACAAAAAAAAAGTAATTTATCCTTGTAAATTCCCCAATCTACTGTACGAGTAATTTCGAAAACTGTGAGTCATGGATCATTCATAGACAATCCAAACAATTCTTGCATTTACCATTTGTTGCTGCAAGAGCTTAATTGTTCGGTCTCTTTCCTCGATTTGCTGCTGGAAAAATACGACTTGCCTGCGAAGGTCAGCATTTTCCTACAAAAAATAATACAAAAGCGAATAAGCCACAAAACAACAATAAGCACTGAAAAAAAAAACTAATTCAGTCGTATCAATGCACTACCTGCTCAATCTCAGCAACTGCTGTATTTCCTCCATCGCATTCTGACACCCTGTCGACAGTGACGCCATCAGGTGGGTCGTTGTTCGCTAGATTTATGAACAAATCGTTCTGCAAAAAAAGAACAAAAAAAACAGGCGATGGAGATGAGAACTAAAATCACAGGCAGATGCTGTGTTGCAAACAACTCACTTTCCACGTTGGTGCTTCGAAAGGATTAAGAGTAGAGGCCTGAAAAACCACGAGGACAAAGAAATTAATGAATGTCACAACACTACGAACCGATTTGAAATTACAATTCTTACCATGCTGCTTGCGTTATTCTTAACGAACAAACATAAGTCATGCACCAATCGCAACATGCAAAGAAAAGAAAAGCAAAAAAAAATAACACAATGGAAATTAATGACAATTAAAAATGGGCGTGGCTAAATAAACAGGAAATTCATTGAAACAAGATTCTCAAATGTTAACATAAGAAGATGTGTGGAAATCTGTGCAATAAGAATTTATATTTTTAATAGCCCTCCACTTTTACAAACTTTTTGGAAGTTTTGAAAAATGAATCGATAAAACCAAGAGATTCAGAAATTTCCTAAATTGGTTGATTTTTAAAGAGGCGCTAATTTAATTGAGTAGACAATAGTATTTATTAGAGTAAACAAAAACAATCTAAAGAGAACAAAATATTAAGAAACCACAAATACGTTACAGAAATAAAAGAATGTAAGATGTACTCATAAAGCATAACCAACGAAGATGGCACCACATTCTACTCTTTCAAAAATGTTTCAAATTTAAAAAAAAAATAAAAAGATTTATAAGCTTAATTCGTGTAACGTACTGGATCATATACGAAAAACAAAAAAATTATATTCAATTTCCTTTAAGTGAGTGTCATTTATATTGCTCAAAAATTAAATGACAGAACAAATCCGACTTTGTCACGAGTTTGTACTTTCAAGTCAATATCATGCTCAAATTCTCAGTATTTAAACTAAATGGTAAATAGTTGACCTACAGTGTTTGCATTAACAATGCAAATTATTTGTACAACGTCTGTACAATGTAGTACAACCCTGCAGTACTGTAACTGTTCAAAACTACACAGTGCATCATGATGCATCGGTCAACAATCAAGATTGGTTATACAGGATTCCAGGGCATCCAGAAGACTTTACAAGAAAAGAAAAACATTTGCAATACTGCGTTCCAACAATTAACGGAATGAGAATCTTGTCAGCCAGAATAAAACGAGCTATTTGCCAATCGAACAACGTCAAATGCAAACGTGCAACAGTGCAAAAAACTCACAACAGCCCAACAGGCTGGCAGATCGAACTCTTAACATTACCTCTTGCAGCACCCGCTTTAGTCGCAACAACATGGTCTTCACGTTGGTAACGTCCTGGCTCATGGAGAGATAAGAAGAGGCATCGATTTTGGCGCCACCATCGTCCGTTTCAGCGACGCTCATCTGCTTCGGTGGCCGAAGGGTTGAACCGATTGACCGCCTTGCCAAATAACTACTCCCCGAGGAAGCCATCGATGGCTTGGATGGAGTCGAATGGGAAACTGCGTTAAGTTCAGCTGATCCCATGGCATTTTTGGTGGAGACGTTTGTAGATGAGTTGCTGTCTTGTTTAGCTGAACGGTACTTCACTGCTGAATTTGCACACGATCCTGGAGTCGACCTGCAAAAACCATTAACAAGATTTATTTTTTAATTGGCTGCACTAGTTGGGTTTGACATTTTTCTACTGCATCTCACTTTGGACACTGGGTATAACATTCTGGGTTCTGTGCATTGAGGATGAGACGCTAGGTAACCTCAAAAAAATCTCAAGGTTAAGCCCAATCACACTTTTTTTTGCCAGAACTTTACCATCTGTCTTAAGTTCCTAACCATTAAATCTTTGTAAAGTGCATTTTCATGAGTTAAAACCGGCGAGAAAAAACCCCTATTTTCAATGATTCATGTCATGTCCCCAAACGGACTAAACATTTAGTAAAAATTAGCAACCCAATTAAATCTGAAAAGGAAGTGAAGACCTTTTTTCTGCAAAACATGGCAAATTCTAACAAACATTTCATGGTATTATATGCTGTATATTATGATAAAATCAGATCTTACATTTGTCTGTATTTATACTGTAGATAATGCGCCCAGGGCAAACATATTCTGCAAAATTCTCCAGAATTAAGTTGAATCAAGCAATCTGTCTTAAATATAGCGATGATGAGCCAATGTTTTTTTCAGCGGATTTTGTCTACTGTCTCGAGCAGCCACAATCTTCCGACATTCTGAGTCTGGAAAGGCATACTGCATAACTCACGTTGTTTATCAAAGGTTTAATCATGAAACGTTCAAGTTTTTTGTCAATCCTTTGTGACTAGCTAAATCGTGGCTATTAAATCTCCCAAAACGTCCAAAACAATAGTCGGTACTTTATCTGCCCCAGTGCATGCAAGAGGTTCAAAGACCAGACACCTCCATTTTTAATCATCTTACCCACCTGACAAAGGCAAAAAAATCATTCTATTAGTCAATTTAAATTACTAGTGGAGGCGAGGGAGTCTCAAGAGAAACTTCAAACAAAGCAAGGTAATTTCAACCAGTCTTTCAATGGATATAAAGCCACAGGCGACTACAGTCCGGTTGTTATATTTCATAACAATGAGAAAAAAAATCCGAAAAATCCACTAAAATTGTATTTAAGCCGAGACGACTTGCCAGACAATTATGGTCACGCCGTCTTATAGAAAACACGACTGCTGAAATATGTGGTCCTCATTGCAATGATGCTTTTACGTGTAATTCCCAGTTCCGTGCCATACTTATTATCCAACAACTTCAGTCAAAAGGTAACCACATTCCTTCGTGGTATACATTGCATGAAGGCAAAGTAACTTAGGATTTGACAAACAATTTGTTCCCTTGAACCGCAAAAAATCATTCCCTTCAGAAGTTAATAATCCCTTGCACTTGAAGTGATTTGCAGTTATGCAACTGAGAAAATCTACCAGGCTTCTGATTACACACTCAACATCTGTCTGGCTTAATCCACATCAAGTAACCTCAAAATTCTGTCCATAATCAAAACAATATGATTCAGAAAACAAGCTGAAATGTGCCCTCTCCAAAGAGTTGACGACTTGACGTGAAAGGTCAGATGGAGTCTTTGTCCCAGAATTTAACACACAAAACGACGGTGCTTAGTGAAGAGCTCTTCCAATCCTGATGTTTGGCACTTCAAAAGAGCAACGAAAATGCCTTGAAGAGAATTCTTGGACGTCGATAATTTCCTAGAAATGTTCATACCATATTGCAAAACAATGTGCCGTAATTCAGCTGTGCAGCAGCTTTCACAGATAATTTGGCATTGGGAGTAATGAGGAAAATGGACCAAATACGGATTTAAATTGGCTAGACGATATCACGTGACCACATTTGGTTTCGGGAGTGGGGCAGTTTGGCAATTTTCCTTCTCACTTCCTGCTTATTGGTGCCAAGTTGGCAGCCAAGAAAATGTTTTTACTACATCTCTTTCGGAAACTAATTAACAGGACAGTGAAACTTCCACCTTAAATATTATAAATTTTGGAAGTAACTCCTGAAATTTATTTGAAAAAATTGACGACAATTTATCCCAATTTAAAATTACGTCATCTGCATTTTATTTTCTACAAAGCTTATTAAATTCCCCGTTAATTTTTTAATCGTTCCCATTTCATTTGCCCTATTTTGAATTATTTCCACGTTTTTGCGACACAATTCTACACTGAGGAAAAAATACTTCCTAATAATAGTAAGTACCGGTAATAACACCTTCTCAAGCATTTATTTACGGCAAACTTCGAGAAGCCAAATATTTCCTTTGTATAATTCGAAATTTCTGGATTTTGATTAGTTTCCTTAAAATTTCTTTCATAATACCACCACCGAGATAGATACGAGTTTAGATGACTTTCCACAGAACTGCCCTAGAAATTTCAATTTCAACTTCCCTGATTTTTCCAGATTTTTAAACAAATTTCCCTGACTAATGACATTGTCAAATTGACACAGGACAATATTCAATATTTTGCAAAATTGACTAAAGACAATTTTGAAAAATTGTAAAAATTAAAAACCAAATTTTTTTTAAAGTTGACGAAAATAGCATGACATTTTTTTGAAAATTTGTACTCTGAAAACTAAAATTTGACAAATCTTTACTCGAAAACAGTTGAAATTTGTGCAAATTTGTGCTGGAAAAGGTTGAAAAACGTGCACATTTATATTACACCAAGTTTGCAAATTTGTCCTCGGAAACTGTTGAACATTTTGCAAATTTGTACTGGGAAACTTAAAATTGTTGCAAATAAGCCTAAGCTAACAAAGTTATCTTCCCCGACTTTATTAATTTCTTATTACCGACCCCTTGAAGATGGTTGGCTTCATTCCCTGACTTTTCCAGACATTTTCAAGCTCGCTGACGTTTCTAGGTTTTCCAGGTCTGAGGGAACCCTGTTCCAGGTTCTTGTTAAAAACTGTTCTTACCAGCATTTTTGCAATGCTTCAACGAAAGAAAACTGAAACCTTCTTTGAGTGACTTTCCATATGTTCCTCACCTCAGAAGAATTTCTTGTTGCACGTACCCTCGCAAGGTCGTGTTGAGGTGGTTACCTCATATTTTCGCCCACATTCCATCAATGATTGGAGCTGCCAATGTGAAATTTGCTGGCATCGAACAAGAGCCATTTTGGCAAACACGAACCCAGTCACAGTTCACGCGATTACCTAATTGAGTGTACCAGGTGACCCTGGGACAAATCAACGGTGTAAATCCCACCGTCCCACAATGGCTTCCCATGGCGGCATTCTCTCCAGCACAAAAGGAGCAGCCAGCATAATGGACTCCCAGTGTCACGCTGCTCTCAGCAGTCAGCTGTAGCCTCCAGCATGCAACGTGTATGATTTACACAAATAATATGCCACTTGGCTCAAATTAGCTTCTGGAAATGCACGCTGCCATTCAATTATTCCAATTTACTCGTTGGGAACACGACACGGTGGTCACTTTCCCTGCTAATTTTCCATCCAAAGTACACTAACCGTAGGAAAGGCGATTACAGATTGCTGGAGAAACAGACGCTTCATGGCCTTCGCGAGAATCTTTATGGTCAACACTTGCACCTTCTTGGTGCGCGGCATTGACCGCACACGTCAAAAATACTACAATGAATGTCCAAGTATTTCATGAAAATGCTTTGATGTTTGCAGCATACATTTAATTCTTAAAAAATGTTGCTTGTCTGCAATATGCGAATATACTTTCATATAGTCTAGAGATGCCAGATAAGATAAGGAAAAAATAATTTACAGAAACCACCATACTAATTAAAAAAAAGTTAAGAATTCTCAGAAAAAAAAATTGAAAGAAAAATCAGCAATTTCATTTTCAACTACACTGACTTTTCCAGGTTTCTAAACCTATTTCCCTGATCAACGACAATGTCAAAATCGACACAGGACAGGGACAATATTCAATATTTTGCAAAATTTACTAATGCCATTATAATTCATTACTTTTTCATTGAAAGAAAGAAAAAATTTAGAGAACTAGTATGAAACAATTTTGTAAATTTGACAAATTTGTATTTGGTTGTTGTTGTTGGTAGGGTTTAAGGGCGCAAGGGCAACGCAGATCTTAGAGCGCCCACACGGTAGAAGTTGCATTCGAAAAACGCAGAAAATTTTGCAAATTTGTCCTCGGAATCTGTTAAAAATGTTACAAATCTGTACTCGGAACTTTTTAAATATTTTGCAAAGTTATCTTCGGAAACTGTTGAGAATTTAACAAATTGATCCTCTGAAATTGGTGAAAATGTTGCGAATTTGTACTGGGGAAATTTTTGTCCAACATAATCATTTATGCCAGAACTAAAATTTAAAATTGCAACATGCACTAAATGAAGTTTGATACACGTACATGTAAATAAACTGTCATTTATTAACAAGAAACACCTGCCTTTGGACAATTCTCTGTTGTTTCATAAAAGTGGCATCTTCCCCTTCATTTTTTTAGCAAATACGAATATACGGAAATTATTGAAACCAGTTTTCTTGCGCTCTAATTTCAATCATCGAAAAAATGGAAATTTTGCATTGAAACACAGCTGCAAGCGAAACGAATTATCCTTTTTTGTTAAAGTATTCGTTCTTACAAATCAAATTATTAATGAAAAATGGTTAATAATGAGGACATTTCAGTAGCAGATTATATCTTCGACTATGTCTTATGAATCAATAAAAAACTTGCACTTTGGTACCAACATTCTTTAACCTTAATGTGTGAAAGTGTGGAGTAGTAGTAAATATTTGGCCAAATGTAGCCATTGAACTGCAATATTTTCCGAGCTAAGATTTAACTTGAAAAAACGTGATCTTTAACAGGGTTTCCCCATAAATTTCATATTCCACTTCCTTATTTTTCCAGGTTTTCAAAAAAAAAATTCCCTGACCAAAGACACAAAATTGACATTCGCCAACACGATTTTCCAAAATCTACACAAGAAATTTAAATATTTTGCAATATTCACTAATGTCAATTTTTAAAGAATTATATTTGAAAAAAATTTTAAAGTTCTGAAAATTTATACTCGGGAAAGGATGTAAATGTTGCAAATTTCTCCTCGGAAAAGGTTGTAAATGTTGCATATTTCTCTTCGGAAAAGGTTGTAAATGTTGCACAAATTTCTCCTCGCAAAATGTTGAAAATGTTTCAAATCTGTAATCGAAAACCGGGAAAATTTTTAAAAAGTTTGAAAATCGGCCCTGAGCTAACCACGTAGGTCCATTAATTTTTTATTGTGATAACATTAATGCATTGAATTTCCTTGACTTTTTCAAAATAAGTCATTCATTCCAGACATTTCCAGGTCTGGTGGTACCCTGCTAAACGTTGTCGCGGGCATGTCAATTTGGTTCAACTTTTCACAGTCTAATAATTTGACTATCTAATTCCTTCCCCTAGTTTAGGAGCAATTTTCCCAAACATAGGTCCTCGAGTTGTATCCTTAATCCACCGAAAAGTCAATGAAAGAATTAAAAGACTTTGGTTTATGTCGTAATTTTGGACTTTTCGTCCAAATTTGGGAACTCCCTCCGGCAGCTTGCAGGTGAGGGACTGCGCAGCTGTCATCATGTCAAGGACTCATGGAAGGACTCATTCTCCAACATGGTAATGAAGCCATATAAGATAAGGGCGGAAGTATACGCTTTTCCTGGCCGTGTATGTTTACAGCAACTTCATGGAGCATGACGCATGTTTCACCTGGATGACCATATGCTCTGAACCTCAACGCCTCGGTGTAAAAGGTTCACCAACTCCATCTGCTCTTTTAATCTCTGCAACTTGGCAACATCTCTCCCACTCTTGATATCGCCTGCTCTACACCGTGCAGTTCCCACGCGAGCAAATATCCACTGTTTGCAGTTCGTGCCAAGCAATATGAAACATGAATTAAAATCTGCCTATGTCCAGGTTGCCATTGCATGAGCGAGCACAAAATTGGCTAAAACTAGGCCAAGATTAGCTCTTCCGAAAAGAATAATTTGTGGAGCGATTATTCGTGACGAATACGGTATTTAGGCCCCGATAGTGGCATAATGCAGCACTGACAGTGCAAACTTTAATTGAAAACTACATACCGAACAAGAAAATGGAGCACGGTGCCTGTGCACTTTGTACTACATGTATCAATTCAAAGCAAATTGCGCAAGAGGCATTGTTACCATCTACGCATTCAACATATAACTCAGAATTTTTTTTGTCGTAAATATAATGAAAAGAGCTGCGGAGCTCATTTCATTTCGCTTTGGATTTTCTAAAATTCGAGGTAATGGACAACATGCAGATTTCGTTTAAATGCTGGTATAACGTGCAGAGTGGTCATAAAATTTTCATTTTCAATTTCCTGGCTAAATCCAAAATTCCCTGACCAAAACTTACTCGATAATGCTTATCATTTTTTTTGTCATAATGAAAAATAAAATAGCCATGACCACTATTTTCCCCCCTGACCAGTGGCCACCCTGTGGCTTTTCAATCATTCTACTGGACAATATTACACACCATATAATGAGTCGTTGATTCGACGAAATAGTCACGTGATACCGGCTCTCACGTAACGTCCAATCGCATAAAACTTCGTGTGGACGTGACAAGTTTTAACACAGCGACATTAAAATATAAAACAACAGCAAATTTGGGTAAAAACTCAAGGAAACAAAACGCCATTTTCATAATTTTGTGGGACTATTTATAAAGGGGGAATGTGAGGAAATGGTCACTATTTAGGGTATTGTTTTTCTAGTGTACATTTCCTTCATAAAAAGTCTCTGTATAGTGTCCAGTGACCACCTGTCTATTGTGTACAGAGACAGGTGTGTGTTTCCTTTTTTTTGCTATTTTTACATTGCCAATGTACCTTACAAGTGACCAGATAACAGATGAGTCACGTTACATCTTGCTTTAACCCTTGGACATGATGATGATGATGTTGTGGTTTTTTACTACGTGAGTTTAATACTGTGTTACAGTCTACATGTATATAAATATAAGTGCAGTGTACATGTGCATTATTGTAATTTAATTCAGGCATTCTTTGTATAGTGACCACCTGGATACAGTGACCAACATAGCATTTTTTTGGTGGTCACACTTAACAGGTTTTACTGTATAATGTCGGGTACACACTATCACCAAACCAAAACTAAAAACTCCAAACTTTTCTGGTTTGTGGCAACGAAAAAAAAACAGCGAAGCAAACTGTTTTTGTCAAACTAAAAACCAGAAAATCAATTTTGCAAAATAAGTTTGGCGTTCCCGTCGAGTGTCGATGAGATGAAAAAAAAATAGCCAAACTTTTTGGCGGTGGCGCTGCTATCAACGCTTCGTCTGCATGATATAGATGATACTGCAGACGACAGCATATCGTATCTATCGTGTTTCCTCTTCCGTCTGCTCAGTTTTGTCAATATGGTTTGTTTCATGCAGTGTGTACGCTCAGGTTTTCCAAATCTAGTTTGTATAATTTTTTTAGAAACTAGTTCACGTTTAAAGTTTGGGGTTTGTGGTTTTTAGTTCTGATTTGGTGGCTAGTGTGTACCCGACTTAATGTTGCTAAGAAACTTAAGATAAGTTGGAAAACCTTTGTACGTTTTGAAAATTACGAGGAACAAGTGTACCAATTTTGCAGAATGTGGGATATTTTCAGCTGTTTTGAAAAATACCGATTTCCATACATAAAAACAAATATAACAGATTAAATTTATTAAAAGAAACTCGGAAGAAATGTGAAGCCCTTGGAGACGTATTCGTAAAAAAAACACATAAACAAATAAAAAAAACTATTGGAATAGGTGGAGAAACTTCTACAAATTAAAAAGAGCAGTTAATTGGAATCTTAGATGGCGTGAGCTCCTCCAGTTATTGAGATTCACAAATGGAAAATAAACCAAAAAAATTATATTTGTCAATCTATTAATTTTCATTAAATTTAACACAAGTGAAACAACTTTTAATTCGTAAAATTTGATTCTACGCTAATTTTAAAACTTTGATGGCCAAGTTCACATTTAGAAATCATGTTCAGGACAACGTTTCGACATTTTATCCACATTGAAAATAAACCAGAAATTTTCTATTTTTCAATCTATTTTCTTTAAAGTTCACACAAGTGAAACAACAAAAATTCAAAACATACGTTAATTTTAGAACTTTAATGTCCAAGTTCACATTTGGTTGGCATGTTCCGTTATAACTAATCCGTTATGGATAATTTGTTCAGAACTGAATTAAGAAAATCACTGATGTAGACACAATAGTAAATGTCAATTATTTCATGCATCGAGTTTCGGGACAACGAAAATTGACAATAATTTTTGGATAATTAAGCGTGTGATCGGATGACCAAGATTACCAGTAAATAAAAAACCTAAATTGAAACAGAAAATGCTGTTTGGTTAGACATTTTTCCGAATTTCCACCAAGCGGGAGGCAAAAGTACAGTATCTGCTTGTTGCTGGTATCTTATCAGCATCATGCGGGGTTAATTCCAATATTTATCTGACAATTTTCCAGAAACGCCATGTGGCCAAACATTCGAAAAAAAGGATGGATACCTGGGGTCTAACCTAATCTGGGTTGGCGCTGGAGACGAGAATCAGTTCGACCATGGGAACTATGTCATTTTGCATTTTTTTTTCTTTTTTATATTTCCTTATCTCCATAATCCGTTATTCGCATGGGTTTGCCTTCAAGAAAAAAAGAAAATACCAAACACACGCACTCGTGTGATTAACCTGCCATTATTTTGGGTACCAAACTCGAGCCGGGCCACCCAATTTCAAACCTTCCCTTCTGCTCATTATGGATCATTATTCAATTAACAAGAAACGCTGTAAGTGCTGGAGGTTAAAAACACAGCACGAAAAAATTGCCTAAAAATGCCTAAGCCATCGAGTCAATTCTGACTCAGAAGACATGGCATAATTGTGCAAAAATAGTTCAAACGGCTGTTTTCCTGACCATTCAGGCCAATTTTTGCATCCAAAATACAGCAGGAACATCCGTTCGGACAAATCAGCATAAACAATCTAGTTTTCGTTCAAAAATTCTTTTATTTCTTCGTATTCTTTGTAAAAAAGCAGAGTTTGAAAAACATAACAAATTTGTAAAAGTTTGGAAAACAGAACAAAATTGTAACATTTTGGAAAACAGAAAAAAACTGTAAAAGTTTGGAAACAGAAGAAATTTGCAATAAGAAAAACATGAACCTATTATCAAGAATATTTGACAAAATTCACTATTGTCAACTAATGGTACAAGTTTAGCAAAAATATCCAAAACATTGTTTCTATGTCTATGACCAAGAAATAAGTTTATGGAGGCCTCCAAACAACTGGAGATGTCAGCTAATTACAGAAAACTTGAATAGCTGTAGCAGCTAGTATTTAATTTCAGATATTAGACACAGTCTGCACTACAGCTCCAGATAAACTTTGTACTTACATTACTGGCACCCATGTACATTTTTCAAAGAGCAGAAAAATGCTGATAAACGAGAATTACACCGCCATCTTTCCCTCGTTCTTCATTTTTCGATAATTCTTAAAAATAGTTTGAAAAATTAAAATGGAAAGTAGGTACGTTCAAGAGGTTATTTCGTGCGGTCACAGAATATAAATTAGGCTACTTAAAAACCCCATCATTAACCCCTCTCCATCATCCCGCGCTCCATGTGTTTCGCAAAACGAGTTAAAAAAAAAGCCAAAACAAACATTTGTAATTCTAACATCTTCCGAGATACTCTGAGAAAATTGAATTTTTTGTCATATTCTGAAAATTGTTATGACTCATTACGTGTTTCGATAAAGTTACATGTACAGTATACATGTATTTGTCCGATGTACATGTATCATTATTTTAACACCAAATTTCCGAGTTAAACAAAATAGTTAAACATTTATAAATATTTATAAAATTCTGCCAATAACCTTAGTTTTATACAAATTAGAAATACATGTTGAAATAATGCAAAATTTAAACATGTAATTTCACTTAGATAAAAAAATGTTCATGAGAACATGAAGATTTTTTATTATTTGAGGAAAAACAGCATCACGTTTATACTTCGGGGTAAAAAGTTGTTCACAGGTAAATAATTATCTTGGGTAAACATTATTTACCGAGACATTTCCTAAGTATATAATTAAGCACTGCATTAAAAGCAATCATTTTTGGAATCGAAAAATACAGAAATAACGACCAATGCACAAGTTGCTTCTGAGATAAATTCTAAAAAACTGAACGGAGGCTTTTCATATAGCATGGCATTGAACAAGAATTTATCAGTTAAGTCTGCAAACAGATGCTAAATTGAGTCAGTACAATTTTGAAAACTTTAGTAGACAACATTAAAAAAAAACTTATTTTGGAAATAAACTTAATAAATCAGCGTGTCCAAAAACAGATATTACTTTCAGAAGTTTTCCTACAATAGTATAGTGTAGGTGTTAATACTACAAATACGTTTAGCTATTTTGTGCTTTTAAATATGTAAAATGGAGCTATTACAAGTAAAGTACACATTGATCGAATATGTAAATATGCTAACAGCATCGTATCAATTGCACCTTTTTTAAAACGCGCAGATCGCCGCGATAGGACATTTTTATCATAAACTGTGTAGTTTTCGTTTCATAAATTAAAAAAAAAAACGAAATCATGTTGCAATTAACTTATGAGCTTCGGCAATTTTCAGATAACATGCAGTAGTAATGCATTTGGAAACCACGTGTCATATTGTTTTAAAACTTTATTGTATGAATAAACTACAGAATTTCATTTCACGGAACTGGAAATGCTGCATTTGCAACGCTATGTTGTACAAATTGTAGTTAAGTCAGGGTTCACCCGGCCAGAAATTTCATATTCAACTTTCCTGAATTTTCCAGTTTTTTAAACAAATTTCCCAGACCAAGACGATGTCAAAATCGATACGCATGCTAAGGTTACCCACGATTCTGAAAAATCGACACCGGGCAATACTCAATATTTTGCAAAATTAGCATGAGAAAATTTTGGAAAAATTGTCTTCAGAAAATATTGAAAGTTTGGCAAATCTGTACTCGGAAAATGTATAGTAAACTTTGCGAATTTGTCCCCGGAAACGATGGAAAATTGGGAAAATTAGTTCTCGGAAACCGTTGAACATTTTGAAAGTTAGTCCTCGGAAACTGTTGAAAATTTCTGCATGTTTGTTCTCGGAAATTGTTGAAAATTTCTGCATGTTTGTTCTCGGAAATTGTTGAAAATGGGCGCTGAACTAACGACGTAGAAGTATTAATTTTGGATTGTGACAACATTAATACGTTGAATTTCCTCGACTTTCTCAAAAATAAATCATTCTTTCCTGACTTTTCCAGACATTTTCAAGTTCCCTGACTTTTATCGGTCTGGGGAACCTAGTAAGTAATATCCAAACTGCAACTGCAGCTGGTATATTCCTTTTTCCCGCACTTCTCGAAATGTTAACCATGCGGATAAAATTGACAGTTTATTATACCGTAAAATCGTATTAAAGCTTTCACAAGCGAGTTGATGCATGATGAGGCTGCCAACCAAAAACCAAATTTTTGTTTACTTTAGCTTAGGCTCAAAAAACTTGCCAACCTTATTACTTATCTTAAACTTATGTACAGTGATGATACTGACAAGATATTAGCAGATAAAACTTTAGCATAAACCAGATAAATATATTCATAGAACCGCAAGTGCATCAGTTTTCTGCAAAAAAATGACTGTTTGCTTTTCCCAGATGCGCGACAAAAAATGTCACAACTTCCGCAAAATCAACTAACTTATTTAAAAATCGCTAGCTTTTCTGAACTTCAGTTAAAAAAAAGTAAAACTGCTCTCTTAGCAGCTTGTCAACAACACACGTCCTCCAGCAGGGTTCCCCCAGAAATTTCATTTTCAACTTTCCTGACTTTTCCAGGTTTTAAAAAAAAAAATTCCCTGGCCAATAACAACGTGAAAAATTGAAATTTTCCAAAATTGACACTGGAAAATATTTTTTTAAAAATTTACAAACGACAATTTTTAAAATTAACATAGAAATTTTTAAAATTTGTGCTCGGAAAAAGTGAGAAATTTTGCAATTTTGTCTTCGGAAAATGTGGAAAATTTGTATTCAGAAAACCGAGAGAATTTTAAAAAAATTTTACACGGAAAACGTGGACAATTTTGCAAATTTGTACACAGAAAAGGTGGAAAATTTTGCAAATTTGTACTCAGAAACACAGAAAAGGTAAAAAAAGTTGCAAATTTGTACTCAGAAACACAGAAAAGGTGGAAAATTTTGCAAATTTGTACTCAGAAACACAGAAAAGGTAAAAAAAGTTGCAAATTTGTACT